>JBBPBX010033410.1:2669-23998 GCA_038048925.1 Garcialebias charrua
CATTCTCTCTCCTGGATGACTGTAACTACATATTTACGTTGTATTGGTGAAAATTGATGCAATGTTAATAAACCTTCTTGTATCTTGTATCTTGTATCTTGTATATATACTGTATACACACACACACAACACTGACAAGGATGCCTGCAGCAACAGCACAAGGTTATGATGTCACATGCACCGTTGAGTTTATATTTGTGAAAATTTGCACTGTTTGAGTGTTGTCATTGTGTTAGAGAGAGTAAATGTCATGAATAGATTTGACATTAAACATAATCCAAGTTGAAGTGTTACATCATTTGCAGCCTCCTTTTTGGCATCTGCATTTGGTAGCAGGCCATATTGACAAAGACTACTGTATGCAGAATAATGTATTTTAATTCCACAGCAGAGAAAGCTATGAAGTCTCTGTAAGTAGGTCTAGGACAATTTTTTTATCGGTATTGGTATTGGTTATTGACCAATTAAGTTTTAACATATCGATATATCGGATATCGGCCAGAAATCCAATATTGTGCATCTCTAATAAAAAGTTATTTCATGGATAAAAAATCCCCAACTGAAATATTTGCTATTATCTTCTTTGTACATCTAAGAACCCGTTTTACACCAACAACCCCATCCTGTAGACCTTTTCAGAGTTCAGCTTTATCACAGAAAGCTAAATTAGGACTTTATTTTTCCTTCCTTAGCAAGAATTCCAGCTGAAAAGATCACTGTCTATACTATGTGAAAAATTATTTAAAACTAAAATCGAGAAAAGA
This sequence comes from Garcialebias charrua, assembly GCA_038048925.1. Taxonomy (NCBI): domain Eukaryota; kingdom Metazoa; phylum Chordata; class Actinopteri; order Cyprinodontiformes; family Rivulidae; genus Garcialebias; species Garcialebias charrua. The sequence goes on from JBBPBX010033410.1 coordinate 3,434, forward strand.
CATTTTATTCAAAACAAAAACAAAAAATGCAAGGAAGATCCAACAGTTTAACTGACTAAACAAAACATTTTTTAATCATTTGCCTCTGGCTACATAAAATGATCCTGGATTGGCAGAATTGCAGTGCTTTTTTTTTTTTTTGCCTACATGTGCTCTTCTATTTCAGACTCTAGCAGTCTCAATTGTCTTCAAGCAGGACGCCCATGTTACAATCATCCCAGCGGTTTGGCTCCTTCTGGATGTTTACATTTAGCTTAGCTTCATCTCAATACATATTCTTTTCTATTTGTAGTTTTTTGGGCCCTCTATGGCACTTATAGAAAGCCAAATAAAAAAGGAAGCAAAATGTGAACACATGTTTTCTGGCATTCTTAAATAAATCTGGCATAGCAAATATCTGTAGATCAGGAACTGTTGTGGCAGATGCAACATATGAGAAACCTTTCAGAGTGGGATGCATTTCATTTTGTTTGGACTGAACCAGAGGAGGAAGGAAGTAAAACGAGAAGAATCCTCCAATAAAGTGTGTTTTAGAAGCTGCTTGGTCCAGGTGACCAACGGCTACTACAAGCTAATATCTGCTTTACATCTGAATGGACCTGGCTCACACTTGCCCAATTTTTACTTGGAAATTTAAAAAAGAAAAGTAAATTATGGTTTCCAAATTAAAAAACATGTAGATTAAGCGATGCACCATGCAGTTCTAACAAACTAGAATTGTGTGAATGCTGATACTAATTTCAGTTTTTAGCTATTATGTTGCTTATTTTAGCATTCAGCCAATGCTCATTTTAGCTTGCCACTATAATTTTGCTACATTTAGGATTTAAGTTTCAGCTTTGCCTATTTTTAGCTTTTACAAAAACTTTACATGCCTTTGTTTTAGCTTCTGACTTGGAATTTTGCTATACTATTAGCTTACCGGTAAGTTTAGTTGCAACCATTTTTTTTCTGCTGCTTAGCTAATTTTTAGCATTTACTTGTGGTTATGCTTAATTAAGCTTTTAGCTGCTGCTTTGTCACGCAACTTTTAGCAACGGTTTTACTCATTTTAGCTTTTTTCTATAGTTTTGTCTATTTTAGCTGTGCTTAGCTAGATTTAATGTTGTTGTTCTTTGTTTTGCTCATCTTAGTTTTCAGTTTTTGTTCTGCTTGTTTTTAATTTCTGCAATTCAGTTTCAGCTTCTGTCATGTAGTCCAGCTATTTCATTCAGCACTCAACCGTCACGCATTTTCACAGAAAATGCAAATTCTCCAGTTGATTTAAGAAGTTCGGAAGAAATTATGATAAAACTAGCCTGGTTAAAACCAGACCCTTGTCCTTCACTTCGCTTTGGACTAGGGTCTGGCATTTCTCCCATAGACAACGATTTCTCCGGTCGATTTTTGACCGGACCAATCAGAGAACAGAAGGCGGAGTTTTGTTAGTTTAGCCTGGCGAGGTCCAGGCTATCAGATAAATAGCTCAGAAACCACTCGGTGGATATTTTTTCTGCTACCAGTGTGTAATTATATGGCTCTAATTTACTGACTGTTGGCCTAGATGAAACATTTGAGATAAAATTCGATTTTTTATCATTTATTTTCGTAGCGCACCCGAGGCTGTTTGGAAAATGTCAAACCGAAACAACTTAAATCCAGCAGATTTGACCGTTTCGTGAATTGATTTAGGAACTGTTAAAGCTCCACTGACATCATCTTTTAACTTTCCATAAAATGGCAATACATATATATATATATTAAGATTGACCTCTGATCGTTTTTGCTAAAACAATGTGAAATTAATGAAAATTCCTCTCCAAAATAGTTTAAAATTAGCGCCGTTTATTTACACGGTAAATTCGGGTTTTTCTGGTCACGTGATTGTGACGTCAGACACAGATCTCTGCTCCAACAGCACATTTAATACAATGGAGAAAGATACAAACACGTCCGTCGAATTTAGCCATTTAAAACTTTAGATTTTAGCGATTTGGCTTCAGTTCGTGAAGAAGAAGTTATTTTGAGTGATCAAAAATCAAACAGCATGGTTTCTTTTGTCCGTGCTGCCTTTTTTTTCAGGAGAGGTTTCACATTCAATAAGCGAACAGCAGATGTCAGCAAAGCCATTGTGATTCCTCTTACAGTGCACTGTAAGAGGAATCACAATGGCTTTGCTGACATCTGCTGTTCACTCCATGAATAACTTCTTCTTCACGAACTGAAGCGAAATCGCTAAAATCTAAAGTTTTAAATGGCTAAATTCGACGGACGTGTTTGTATCTTTCTCCATTGTATTAAATGTGCTGTTGGAGCAGAGATCTGTGTCTGACGTCACAATCACGTGACCGGAAAAACCCGAATTTACCGTGTAAATAAACGGCGCTAATTTTAAACTATTTTGGAGAGGAATTTTCATTAATTTCACATTGTTTTAGCAAAAACGATCAGAGGTCAATCTTAATATATATATATGTTGTGCCATTTTATGGAAAGTTAAAAGATGATGTCAGTGGAGCTTTAAGCTAAAGTTAAAACATCCTAGTTTCATAAACAGACAGCTATTAGTGGATTACAACCAAAATAGGAGAGTTAAAGTTAAGTTGGGCAGAAAATAAACAAATTTAATATATATGTAGTAATATAACTGATTATTTTTGTTTAAAATCAACCTTTTTGTTTGTTTTCTGAATTTGCATTTAGGTAGAGAGGGTGAGCAAATATTTTACATGTTACCTGTCATAAATAACTGTTTTACCAGTCGGCTGTTTTTGTTACCCTTTGGCCCAAAGTGATGCTCAGGAAAAGTTTACAGACTTTAAAGGTTCAGTGTGCAGCTTTTTAACACGCTGGCACTTAGAAACATTTTGAACTGAGACACGTTTCTGGTCCCTCCTCACTCAGAGCCATATATGACTCAGCTCCACCTCACTCGCGCTGCAGCCTGGAATGCTCCGCCTCCTCTACATGTCCCGTTTCTGCGCTGCAATGTTCTGTGATTATGTTAATAAAACCTTCTAAAAATAAAATAAAAACATGGACCACTGGTCCAGCAAAACAAAAACACCCTGAAACCTGCAGAGCTTCACACAGCCACGTTGGACATGATTTAATTCGCTCGTGACAAATTGATCCACTTCCTCATATCTGTCAGTGCAGGTCTGGAGGGGAAGAAGCGATCACTTGACTTTTGGCAAAAAAAAAAAAAGTTCAGAGCAGGGATGAAGAAGGGATATTTAATACATTTGTGTCACATACAAAACAGTTTTGCATCGCTTTGAAATTATTTCAACAAGAACCTGCGCGGCCGCTGCGGGGCTCGCTGCAGGCTGACAGGCGGGGGCGTGGGTTGGGGAGGGGGGGCGTGGGTTAGGGGGTGAAAAGTAAGAAGCTCTGTTTTTATTGGCTGGTTAACCGCGGGGCGCTCTTGGCTTTTTATAAATGCTTTTATTACCACCGGGAGACGTCAGAGGACTATAGTTTTTTTGAGAGAGTATATGTCAAAGATCAATTTATCAGGAGATAAGGGCAGAGTGAAGAAATATGTTTAAAAAATAAACTACATACCCCAGCTTTAAACGGTTTAATTAAATCTGAAACTACAGCTAATCATAACTGTTGAAGAGAAAACAGTTCAAGCCTTTAGAGCCGCAGCTAACTGATTACTAATTAAAAGTGTAATTTCCAATATACAGTAATCATATAAATAAATCAATGTTTGCACTTGTTTGGATTTGTGCACAAGCCTTGTGATTTACTGCATTTTCTTTAGGTTTGTTTGCGCAGCTTGTTTTTGACATTATTAACTCATGCTTAACAAATGCCAGGGATTGTTTTTATGCTAACACTGTGAGAACCAGATGCCAGAATGCAGTTTACGATTATGGTTTTCATCCTTGAAAAATGTTTTTCTTTGCAAAAAAGCATTGCCTCCTAAATATTTGAGATTTTTATTAATGAAAAGTGCGGTATAAATTGAATTTATTATTATTATTATTATTATTATTATTATTCCCCAGCTCCTCTGGGGGAATCCCAAGGCGTTCCCAGGCCAGCCGAGAAACATAGTCCCTCCAGCGTGTCCTGGGTCTTCCTCTGGGTCTCCTCATTATTATTATTATTATTATTCAACATAGATCTAATAAATTCTCCGGCTTCTCTTTGAAACGTTTAGCTTCAATAAAAAATAATCAAGAACAAAACGTGATATGTTTTAGCTTGGCCACAGTTTAACACCTACACTGCTTCATTTCAGGCACTTGCATCTATTTTTTGGCAACCGTTTTAAGTGGCAACACGTTTACTTTGTACGTTACGTGAGTGCAGGCAGACTTTGGTGTCAGATGTTTGATACCGAGCTGGTATCACTCTGGAATATTACTGTTGTTTCTGAGCATATGCACAATTTTGATGAAGTGATGTAGTGTTGGACCTGCAGAAACCATACTTCACTGTGTGTCCTGTGGCTGCAGATGCTTCTCTCTCCTCTCAGTGAGCCGTTCACTGCAACCTGAGCTTATCTGCCCATTATAGCTTATTAAAGTAATTTGACTTATGCTAACAGCCCGGACCCGTCTGTGGCTGCAGTAATGTGCTGCTACTCCTCTCACATGCCGGAAGAGACTCGGGGAAAAAGGATGCATTAGAAGGCTGTTCTTTTAGGCAAGGGCTGTTTGCCAGAAAACCTTTTAAGGCAGAATTTTTTTGGGGGGGTCAAGTAAATCAAACAATCAGTAACTGAAAACTCAAGAACAGTATCAGGTTTTATCAAGAAAGATTACACCCAGGAGTTTAAGTTGTACATCTTAGTTTTTAGTCTACTGACGATCTATTAAGCATTAACAGGTCATTTTTATCTTATGACCAAAATCCCTTCAGAGACGGTCAGGGTTGAGTCAAAGTGTTTTTCTTTTACTGGATCCTAGTTGGGTTAAAGGAACTGGAGAATCTGACGTTTGCGTCTCACTGGGTTGCAAATAGTTTGCAGGTTAGGGTTTGTGTTGTGTGATCAATAAAGTTCTTATCTCTACATCTTGTCAAACTGTATTTTTGTGGCCTCATTTGAGACGGTGAGGGTCGGGTTCAAATCCTTAAAGGTGTCCCTCAAAAGCTGGACACAATTTATCACTCTGCTATTGGCTTTTTACAAATGCTCCTTATAGAACATCATTGTGACCTCTACTCTCATTATATGGCATCTCTACATATTCGTCATGCAACAACAAACACACCTAACCTCCCACCCCCTGAACATACGAGGATCTGCAGTGGAAGTGGTCTCCAGCTACAAGTACTTGGGTGTACACTTGAATGATAATCTCAGCTGGAGCAACAACACCACCAGCCTGATCAAGAAAGATCATCAGAGACTCTACTTCCTCAGACGGCTGAGACGAGCTGGTCTGAGCAGCCCAGTTCTCACCTCCTTCTACAGGTGTGCAGTGGAGAGCATCCTGTGCTCCAGCATCAACGTGTGGCATGGAGGCTGCACAGCTGCAGAAAGAAAAGCTCTGCAGAGAGTGGTGAAGGCTGCACAGAAGATGTTGGAGTCAGTCTCCCCACCATCACAGACATATAATAATAATAATAATAATTAATTCAATTTATAACGCACTTTTCATTACTGAAAATCTCAAAGTGCTACACATATATTGAATGCTACACACATTCATAAACCGGTGGCGGCAGACTACCATGCAAGGTGCTTTCCAGTCCTACCGGGAGCAACTCAGGGTTAAGTGTCTTGCCCAAGGACACAACGACACATGGTGCGGGTCCCGGGATCACAACTACACCTCCAGATGCAGGAAGAGAGCCACTTCATCATGAAGGACCCCACTCACCCAACACACACACTTTTTGCCCTGCTCCCTCAGGCTCCTCTGGCTGAAAACATACAAGAAAAATGTTCTGGTCTAAAAAGCACACTGATTCATAACTATTGAAACTTGGTTCAAATCTAAATTTAAAACTCGACTCCAGCTGAGGCTGCAGGCCAACAAGCCGTGGACATGGGGGTACGTCAGGTTCGTTTTTAACACGGCTGCTCAAAAAGTGGCCGCATGTCTCTGTGGTATACGCACATGAGTCCTCGAGGCTCAGTGAAACTAACCTGTATACATAAAGGTTGAATGAATATGTTGCAGTCAGTCAGAAATCAGTGAGACTGCAAATTAAAATTCATGTTTTTCTTTGAGTTTTGAGGGACTTTTTTCCACAGACTTGTTTTCCAACAGTATCTGCTCACAAAGAGCAGTAACTTCTCTAAACGAAAGAAGTTCAGTTACTCTTTAAATATCTTTAGTGTACATTTAGTCAACAAACATTTATGGAAGAACAGGAGGTAGCACAGGTTTTTCTTTCTAAAGCAAAATTCCAAATATTTATATATATAATGTGTATCTAAATGGCATAACAGTATATATATATATATATATATATATATATACATACAGTATATATATATATATATATACAGTATATATATATATATATATACAGTATATGACATATATCTAAATATATATCTAAATGACATAAAATATGAGGGACTGGATTTTGTTTGACCCTGATTTTGTAAAATCAGAACAGAGACACCTACAACACATAAACACACCAACAGCAAACACACTCCATGTTACTTTAGGAAATAATTTACAAAAAAAATAAAAATGTCAAAGTGTACTTTATATTTCAAGTACTTGTCTCTCTGAGCCATCACAGGACTAGGTTGTTAACCGAAACCTTTTTTCTGTCTGTGGTCTTCTTAAAATGACTAATTACATTTAATAGAAGACTGAAGTTTGTGCTGTATTTTTTTTTATTATAAGAGAAAAGTTAAAGTAGTGGTATTCCAACAACTCAACGCTTAATAGAACAAAATTGTGTTCCTTGTGGTGTTACCTAGGGGGGCAGAGTGAAAACTTTCCCAGCTAACGTTTCAGTTCATTTTCAAAAGTGCTTTAACACCACATTGCACCCCAGTGGGTTCTTTCTTCCTAATTTGCTTTAAACGAAAAAGTCTGCTAAATGAATGCAATGTAAAATTACCATCTTTTAAGCTTTAACTGTTGCCCATTGTGCTGCTGATTTAATTTTGAATAAATGCAGGAACATTTGCATAAAACTGTACGAGGAGCCGGACGTCCCGGTGTGTAGCAGAACTGGGAAGCTTTCTCAGCTCAAGATATGAACAAGAGTTTTCCAGTTAAATTGACTCTGGCTGTTTTGACTTGGACTAATTAACAACCATTTTCAGTTTTCGTGTGAATGCTCATTAAGCATTAGGCAATTGTGGGCCTGTTAATACATTTTATTCCTGGCAGTAGTCTGTACTTTTTTCAGCGCAATTATCATGCCACAGTTTTTAAGCTGTTTCAACAAATCGTAAATCAAAATGTTCGGCTCTTTCAGGACAATCCTGCTATGACTTTTGGTTTTGGTGCAACTTTAGCTTTTTGGAATATTTAGCCTTTTCTGACATTTTTTTCCTCCTAGAAAATGAATTGAACTAATTTTACATCCTTCAAATCTTTAGATGTGTTTACAACCATCTGCCCCTTTCACATTTTGTTCTGCTTCAGCTTCTTTCAGCCTCCTGCTGCCAATTTAAACTTCAGCTAGTTTCAGCTAACTTCAGCTGTTTTTTCAGCTATTTTGTTCTTTCAGATTCTTTCTGCTAACTACAAATTTTTTTTACATTATTAATCTTTGTGCTACTTTAATTTTTTAAGCTCATTTTAGCTTATTTCTGCATGTTTCAGATTTTTCCTATTTCAGATATAGCCGTTTTAATGCTTATTTAAGCTTTTTCGGTCACTGGTAATTTCACATTTGACACTAATTTAAACTATTTTCAGCCCAATTCAGCAAAAATCATGCTCTTCCACTTCCTTCTTGTAATTAAAAAAAATAAAAATAAAAAAAACTTTTAATGTATTTTCAAATTAAGCTTCTTTCTGCTTTTTAAGCTGCTTTTTAAGCTGAGGGGGACTGAGAGCTGTAGAATAGATGAGTTTACGGTTTCAAGTGGAACCTTCTGGATATACTTAAAGAAACTGAAAGTCCGAGATCATGGAAACTTAATTGTTTGCCTTTTTTTTTTATTACAAGAAATAGATAAATTTAAGTGCTTTGATGTGAACATTTACTCAGGCTTTTTAAAGGTTCAGTCTGCAGTTTCTGTAGAACATCAGCACTTAGAAAAAATTTCAACAAGCAAAGCATTCTGATCCCTCCCCCTCAGAGCCATATATGGCTCTGCCCCCTTGTGGTCTGTTGAAATTTGAATTCAAGCTCTGTTTTTATTGGCTGATTCAAATTCAAGCTCGGTTTTTATTGGCTGGTTACAAACTTTGTTTTTATTGGCTGGAAAATGGCGGGTCACTTTTTCTTTTTAGAAATGCTTATTTACCACCTGGAGAAGCAAGGGGACAATATTTTTTTTTTGTTTTTTCAGAGATTACCTCTCTAACATCAATCTAGTGACAGAGTGAAGAAATATGTTAAAATATATATTGTTTGAAAAGTTACAGACTACATTACAATCTTACATACCCCAGCTTTAAGCTATTTTCATCCATTTTTTTGGTTGTTGCTAATTTCTTTTTCTTTTTCCCCCCAGATAATTTCCACTTTTTGTTCTCATTTCTGCTTCTTTCAGCCTAAATGGACAAATGTGTTTTTCTGCTTTCATGTTCTACTTTTTCAGCTTTTGAGCATTTTTGTGCTAATTTCAGCTGTTTAAAAATAAATCAAGTTTTTCATGGTGGTTGTTGCTGTTTTCAGCCTTATTCATTGATTTCTACTAATTTCAACTTGTACTCCTTTCAGCTTTTTTCCTGCTATTTCAGGGACTATTTAGCTGTTTTGTGCTAAATTTAGCTTTTCAGTTAATTCCACAATTTTTGAGCTCATTTCAGGTCTTTCCACTTCCTTCTGGTAATCTAAGCTTCTTTCTGCCATTTCAGCTATTATGTTGTGTGTGCAAAATTCAGCTTTTTTAAGCTATTTTCATAATTTATGAGCTAATTTCTGCTTATTTAAAACTAATTCAGCAAATACGTGTTCTGTTCTTTATGCTTTCTTCGGCTAATTTGGACTTGTTCTTCCATTTCAGCTACATTTCAGCATGTTTTCAGCTAATTTCAGCTGTTCTTCAGCAATAAGCATTCACACTGCATTTTTGCACGCAATTCAATTTCTCTTGATTTGTTTTACATTTGCTTTTTATTTGTCTTAAAACATTTTTGACCCCCACCCCTCTATTATTATAGTAACATTACCTTTGTTAGTGTTTCAAAAATGGGCAAATAAAAAGAAATGTAATCCATGAAGAGTATCAGCTTCTAAACCTATGTTGTGATAAATTAAACTGCTGATGTTCTTACAGTTTCAGTGATTTGCATTATGAAGCATAGTGGTTGGCTTTATGTTCATGAAGCATCAGAAGGCGACTTTTCTTGCTTTTAAATGCAATGTGTGGGATTTCACGAGCACAGTGACCTTGAAGATGTCCTCAACCTCACTCTGAATCCAACAGTGGCGTTGTTTGGCCACGGTCTGCTGGCAGAGTGTGCATGTTGATGTCAGCTTGCCCTGCTCCCTCATACATATAATTAATTACACTCTAGAGCTGTAGAATAGATGAGTTTACTGTTTCAAGTGGAAAACTTCTGGATATACTTAAAGAAACTGAAAGTCTGAGATCATGGAAACTTAATTTTTTGCCTTTTTTTATTACAAGAAATAGATAAATTTAAGTGCTTTGATGTGAACATTTACTCAGATTTTTGTCTTATGGTGCATCTTTACAATTCAAAGTACAAAGTCTATTCTATCAAAAAGGATATTTTTAGGGTGGGAGTCTTTAGTTACTTCCGGCTCTGGACGAAGCAGCTGCTTTTCTCCTCCGCTCCTTCCCTACCGAGTTTTCCTCTCACTGCTTTGCCACTTTGTCTCGTCTGCAGTTTTTCAGTGCTCGCTCGAAGCAAATTGAAGGATGGATTTGGTTTTGTGGGCTGTTACCTCTATAGATAAAAAAAATTTCCACGAAGCGTTCCGGTCCATGGGAACCGGCTTGCCCTTCGGACACGCATCCGCTTGGATATATCTTGGATTCCTGGGGTGAATGGAAGTTGGTATGTCTGACCGTTCTTTCGGTCGAAGACGTAGAAGATTTATTCATAATTGGATTTATGGTAGCAGGTGCTCTTGCTTTTTGGCTTGTGTGGATGTCTCTGCTACTGGAAAATCAGGAAGACTTCCGCGGCGATCAACGCGCTGACTAAGCTTCCATCTCAGAATGAGACTGTGATCCGAGCTGTGACCTCAATGAATCAGCTGCTTTATGAGCTGAACTGCACGGTGGGAGCGGCCATTGAGGACCGCAGACTTGCGGTATGGTTTGGGACTCGTTTGCGGCCAAGCGGATCACACCAGGGGGATGAGGACCCATAGCTCGGGTCAGTGAAAGCTTCACATAATTTGGAAGAATTGGATTTCAGACAGCACCAGGACTCAAGGCTAAAGGAAAGTTCACCGAGAGCCTGCCCTGAAGATAAATCAAGCTAATCTAATCAGACTCCCCGAGCAACCTTGAACAAGGCTGACTACAAATTTCTCCTGAAGTCTGAGCAACTGAAGAACGGAACCACTGTCGCACCCCCCCCCCCCGAGAGCTCTCTGTGTGCTTTAAGTCAGATAAGGCCGGCTGGTCCCATCTGCAGAACTGTGCTTTAATCTGGACGGTGCTCACAGACTTGTCTCACTGCTTCGCCCCCAAATGCAACATGTGATTGTCTTAACTGTGCTTGCTGGTAGAGTCTTTTGGCTGTATCATAGAGTGTCCTGTAGGACAAAATGTGATAGAATCTTTTTTGAATACCACTGATTGCCCTATTGTAACCTTCCTTTTTTTCCATATCTAAGATTGTGGCGGCGCGGTTTAATTACTGCCGCGGCTTGCGTGCACACGTCCCCATCTCAAGGACGGGTGTGCGTCAATTTTGTATGTTATCGTTCATGGGATTGTTTTTTTTTTTTTAAATGAACACATTTAAAAAAAAAAAATTATACAGGTAACCGGTAGTCTAATTGAGCCTCAAGGACTCATTTACAAGAGAAACCTCTTAAAACCTACATTAAAAAAAAAACATTATAAAGTGATGTAAAAATATAAAGCAGGAACATGTCTGCGTTGGTTTTTGCCATGAACTTAGCAGATGTTTAGCAGATGTTTAAACCCCTAGAGAGATCAAGGTCGAGAGCTTCAGGTCTTTTTGCAAGGTGTTCCAGGAAGCGGCTGGGATGAGAATCAGTACCTCCAAATGGTCCTCAGTCAGAAAAGGGTGGATTGTTTTCTTCAGGTCGAGGCTGAGGTTTTGCCTCAAGTGGAGGAGTTCAAGTATCTCGGGGTTTTGTTCATGAGTGAGGGAAGAATGGAGCGTGAGATTGACAGATGGACTGGTGCAACATCTGCAGTATTGTGGACTCTGTGCTGGTCTGTTGTGGTGAACAGGGAGCTGAGCGGTAAGACATCTCTCTGTTTACCAGTCGGTCTGCGTTCCTCCCCTCCCCTCTGGTCATGAACTCTGGTAGAGACTGAAAGAATGAGACCGTGGATACAGGAGGTTGAAATGAGTTTCCTCTGCAGGGTAGCTGGACTCTGGATCATCAGCTGAATTATCTTCCAGCTCTTTTCTCTGTTGCTTTTGCACCATAAACAGTCTGGGTGCTGCTATCTGACACTTCACAGGTCCGACTTTTGCTTTCCTTAACATGACCGCACCACAGTTTAACAATAGACTATTTTTGACCTTATTACATCCATGTACAGTTGTTCACATCTGCATTATGATGGCATCAAAACTTAATTGCGGTACAACCATCACCTGTTCATGTTGAATGTTGTTCATCGACTTCAGCTCGGCATTTAACACCATCATCCCCCAACAGCTCATCCATAAACTGGACAGTCTGGGGCTGAACACCTCAATGTGTAACTGGCTGCTAGACTTCCTGACCGGGAGACCACAGACAGTACGGATCGGGAGTAACACATCTAGCACCATCACATTGAACACAGGGGCCCCACAAGGATGTGTGCTGAGCCCCCTTCTATTCACCCTGCTAACACATGACTGCACACCATCGTACAGCTCCAACCACTTCATCAAGTTTGCGGATGACACAACAGTGGTAGGTCTCATCAGCAACAACGATGAGACGGACTACAGGAACGAGGTGAGCCGCCTGGCCTTGTGGTGCGGACACAACAATCTCACTCTCAACGTGGAGAAGACAAAGGAGATTGTTGTGGACTTCAGGAAGAGGGATGCCCAACATCCTCCTCTGACCATCAACAGCACCGCAGTGGAGAGAGTAGACAGCACCAAGTTCCTGGGAGTGCACGTCTCAAAGGACCTGTCCTGGAGCAGGAACACTGCAGCACTGGCAAAGAAGGCTCACCAGCGTCTCTACTTTCTCCGCAAGCTGAAAAGGGCTGGAGCTTCAACCCCCATCATGAGCACCTTCTACAGAGGTGCCATAGAAAGTGTCCTGACCAGCTGCATCACTGTGTGGTTTGGTGCATGTACTGCATCCTGCCGCAAGAGCCTCCAGCGCATTGTGAGAGCAGCTGAGAAGATCGTGGGCACCTCCTTGCCCTCACTGCAGGACTTACACAGCAAACGCCTCACTCGGAAAGCCCACCGCATGGCAGGTGATCCCACACACCCACTACACAGCTGCTTCAGACTGCTGCCATCAGGAAGGAGACTGAGGAGTCTCCAGGCTCGAACCAGCAGACTGAGAGACAGCTCTGTTCATCAGGCAGTCAGAATGCTAAACACTCTGCCTGCTCTGCCTCCCCTCCCATTTGAACTGCCTTAACACTAAAACTTTCTCACATACTATCACTCAACACAAAGTTTTTAACACTAGACTCTGTGTCACCAAACGGGTTTTCACTAAACTCTCGGTCATGTGCTCATACAGTTTGCACTACTTCTCATACTTGCACTAATGTCTGTATTACATCACTGCCTATAATCATAATACTGTTTACATTCTCTGTTTACATTTATTAATACTGTTTACTTTTATTACTACTGCTTACATGTAATTACTACTGTTTACATTTATTTACACTACTCTAATATCTACACCACTGCTGGTACATATACAGTGTGCTCTGAACGGTCTTATTTAGGGATGCCCAATGTGCCTTACTGCATATGCCACTTTTTGCCTCTACAACAACATCAACTACTACCTCATACATATACTGTGTACATTGACTCATACGCTGCTTTGCCACTTTGCAAATGTCAATGCTAGAAACCTTTAGTTTATTTTAGTTATACTTTTTATACTCTTTTTTTATACCACTATGCAAAAAAAAAAAAAAAAAAAAAAAAAAAAAAACTCAGGACAGTGTTAGTTTTACTATTTTTATGCTTATGTCTATTATTATATGTTTCAGTGTTTCAATGTTTAGATGTTTACTGTTGCACCGAGGGACTGAGAGAAACGCAATTTCGGTCCTGTGTATGTCCTGCACTGTACATATTGCAGATCTGACAATAAAGTTGACTTTGACTTTGACTTGACCTCTTGTCAAAACAGTTGTATTTGGACTTGAAACCACAATTTTTTGTTGGTTCGAATAAAAAAATATGGAACTAATGAGCCAATAGATGAGTAAAAAAAAAAAAAAATGCTGTAAATACTGTATATAGAATGCAAAAATATAAAAACTGTGTGTGTGTTTGTGTGAAACATTGTAAGAATAATGTTCTAGTATATAAGGTGAGAAGCACTTAGTGTGGGTATTTTTATATTTTTGATCTGACTGACATCTTTTCAGTGAGAGCAGCAGCTCGACAGCTCACATGGATATACTGTAAATCAGAAACTGAAGGCAAAGGACTCATGCTGCTTAATAATGTGTCATTTAAGCATAAATATAATTTTTAATGCCTTACAATCTGACAGAATTCTCTGGAATGATAAAATGAACCTCTTTCACGCAGTGCTGAAGAATTATAAAATTATTTGTGATTTCTCCTAAACCTTTTGTGTGCTTGGATTGTGTTGTTGTTAATGGCATGTTTAAATTGTAATAAGGCTTTAAATGTATTAGTGTTCTATGGTGAACACTAACATAAAATACCCATTTTTTAGATTATCATCTTTGGTCACTTGGTTTGGATCACGGTATAATAATAATTGTGGAAGCCTTTGACTTGCTGGCAGACAGTATATCTGATTACACGTGAACATCCCCTCAGCTGATCTAATCTTCATGTAAGGAACACCGTGGACAGAGTACAGAACTGATCTGCTTAAGGAAATAAAGAGAATGTAGGAATTTGGAATTAAAGTTAAAAAACTCAGTGTTGTTTCCAAATAAATGTCTTAGATGCTACTTATAGTGCATCAATGATGATACCAGCAGTGTTCGTCTTTGTCCCCACATGCATGCATGTACCGGTAGATATGGATGGATGGATGGATCGATCCCAGGGGAAATTTCAAGGCATCCAGTAGCATGTTCTAATTCTACAGAAAAAAATACCTATGAATGAATGAATGAATGAATGAATGAACAAGATCCCTTGTGATACAGTAGTCCCTACTGTATAACTGTAAAACACAACACACATGCATGCATACATACGTGTCTGTGGTACAACATTGCACCACAGCACTGCAGACACACCTAAAAACAATCTGACTTTCAAATTCAAACTGATGTGATGGCTCGAGACTTGTGTGGTTGAATTGTCTTCTTGGGAGAAGAAAATCATATATTGAAGATTTAAAAGGAATAACAATAATTCCTAAACTGTGTATCCTAATTTTTCAGGCTTGTTTGACCAGATGAATGTTTTTGGTTAGTACGCTGCAGTTTGTTCTCTGTGGGGTACATTTGATGCGGTGCGTTCTCACTCGTGGGCTTTGTGGATGTTGCTGTCAGCTTGCCCGGAACATGGACTGGTAAGAGTCTGCTGAATGAAAAGGACGGGGGAAGTGATGCAGAGCCTGCGAGTTGTCAGGACATGATTCATTGTGTGCACAGTGGAAAATGGGTACCGGTAGTCTTCATTTGAAAGTCAATGTCAAAGCTTAGATGTGGATTTAAAACCGCACGTCAAAGTTATGACGGCGTCCCTCAGGGGTTCCTGGGAAAACAAACTGTTTGCTGCTTCTTTGTCTTCAAAACAATTACGACTTTGGAGTTGGGGCTTTTATGCAAACATTGATGCACACTCCCCCATATGAGGACTTTATGTACGCTGACCCAACATTCCCACAAGTCTCCATAGTCAACACATTGTGTTTTATGTCTTGGATGACGAACCACCGTCAACTTTACAACTTTCTCTGGGATTCAGGTCGATGTTGGTTTTAAGACTAACCATTGCTGTTTCAGTTTTTAAAATTAAGATGTGGCTGTTTCTTGCACAAATTCATCTTAGTAAGCAGAAACTCCCAACCTTGAAACAAAAGACCATTTCTTTACGTGTTTAAAGAAGCACTGTTTTCTTTAGAATAAAGGATGTTACTGATGTCGGGCGGCACGGTGGCGCAGTTGGTAGAGTTGCTGCCTCTTAGTGAGAGGATCAAATCCCAGACGAGGGCCTTTCTGTGTGGAGTCTGCATGTTCTCTCGGTGCTGCGTGGGTTTTCTCCAGGTACTCCAGTTTCCTCCCACAGACAAAAACATGCATGTTAGACTGATTGATAACTAAATTGTCCCTAGGTGTGAGAGAGAGTGAATGGTTTTGTCTCTATGTGCCCCTGTGATGGACTTGACACCTGGCCAGGTGTTCCTTCTGGAGACAGGGTGTCCCCTGCCTCTCATTGTGTGACTGTTGGATGTGGGCATCAGTGATCCTCATGATCTGAAAAGGAAGACATTTGTAAAGATGATAGATGTATAGCTGTATGGATGGATGAAAGTTACTGATGTCAAATATTGATCTGCTGACTTCACCAAGGATGGTGCCTGAAGGTCCAGACCAGCTAAATTGTGTTTATTTAATTATTTACTTAATTTGTTTACATTTAACTTGCAATGTTTTGTTTTTATATTTAACTGACATATGAAAAACTTTTTCTTCATTTTGCTCAAAGTCACAGTGAATATTTTTTTGATCCAGTTAGTCTTTTAAAAACACCACTTGGCTTTAGTTAGCTTTTTATCCCTTTCTTTTTTCTTACAGGCTCAGACTTGCAAATTCCACATCATAAATACATTTAAATTATTGAAATCAATGTGGTCATGTGCTTGACACACCAATAACTCCAAATTCCATCCATCCATTTTCGTCCGCTTATCCGGGGTCGGGTCGCGGGGATAGCAGCCTAAGTAGGGAGGCCCAGACTTCCCTCTCCCCAGCCACTTGAAGCAGCTCCTCTGGGGGAATCCCAAGGCGTTCCCAGGCCAGCCGAGAAACATAGTCCCTCCAGCGTGTCCTGGGTCTTCCTCTGGGTCTCCTCCCGGTGGGACATGCCCGGAACACCTCACCAGGGAGGCGTCCAGGAGGCATCCTAACCAGATGCCCGAGCCACCTCAACTGGCTCCTCTCGATGTGGAGAAGCAGCGGCTCTACTCCGAGTCCCTCCCGGATGACTGAGCTTCTCACCCTATCTCTAAGGGAGAGTCCAGACACCCTGCGGAGAAAACTCATTTCAGCCGCTTGTATCCGAGATCTCGTTCTTTCGGTCACAACCCAAAGCTCATGACCATAGATGAGGGTGGGAACGTAGATCGATCGGTAAATTGAGAGCTTTGCCTTTCGACTCAGCTCTCTCTTCACCACGACAGACCGGTACAGAGCCCGCTTCACTGCGGATGCTGCACCTATCCGCCTATCGATCTCACGCTCCAGTTTTCCCTCATTCGTGAACAAGACCCCGAGATACTTAAACTCCTCCACTTGGGGCAGGACCTCCTCCCCGACCCGGAGAGGGCATGCTACCCTTTTCCGGCTCAAGACCATGGCCTCGGATTTGGAGGAACTGATCCTCATCCCGGCCGCATCACACTCGGCTGCAAACCGCTCCAGCGAAAGCTGTAGATCACGATCTGATGAAGCCAATAGGACCACATCATCTGCAAAAAACAGAGAAGCGATTCTAAGGCCACCAAAACGGATCCTCTCAACACCTTGGCTGCGCCTAGAAATTCTGTCCATAAAAGTTATGAACAGAATCGGTGACAAAGGGCAACCTTGGCGGAGTCCAACTCTCACTGGAAACGAGCCTGACTTACTGCCGGCAATGCGGACCAAGCTCTGACACCGGTCGTACAGGGACCTAACAGCCCATATCAATGGGCCTGGTACCCCATACTCCCGGAGTACCCCCCACAGAACCCCCCGAGGGACGCGGTCGAATGCCTTCTCCAAGTCCACAAAGCACATGTAAACTGGTTGGGCAAACTCCCATGTACCCTCCAGGACCCTGCTGAGGGTGTAGAGCTGGTCCAGTGTTCCACGACCAGCACGAAAACCACACTGCTCCTCCTGAATCCGAGGTTCGACTATCCGACGGACCCTCCTCTCCAGAACCCCTGAATAGACCTTACCAGGGAGGCTTAAGAGTGTGATCCCCCTATAGTTGGAACACACCCTACCCTTTTTGAATAGGGGAACCACCACCCCAGTCTGCCAATCCAAGGGAACTGCCCCCGATGTCCACGCGATATTGCAGAGTCGCGTAAGCCAACACAACCCCACAACATCCAGAGCCCTAAGGAACTCCGGGCGAATCTCATCCACCCCCGGAGCCCTGCCACCGCGGAGCTTTTTAACCACCTCGGTGACCTCAGCACCAGAGATTGGAGAGCCCGACCCAAAGTCCCCAGGCTCCGCTTCCTCAGTGGAAGACGTGCCAGTAGGATTGAGGAGGTCTTCGAAGTATTCCGCCCACCGACTCACAACATCCCGAGTTGAGGTCAACAGCACGCCATCCCCACCATAAATGGTGTTGGTCGCGTACCGCTTTCCCCCCCTGAGACGCCGGATGGTGGACCAGAATCGCCTCGAAGCCGTACGGAAGTCATTCTCCATGGCCTCTCCAAACTCCTCCCACGCCCGAGTTTTTGCCTCAGCAACCACCCGAGCCGCATGCCGCTTGGACTGTCGGTACCTATCTGCTGCTTCCGGGGTCCCACAGGCCAAAAAGGCCCAATAGGACTCCTTCTTCAGCATGACAGCATCCCTCACCGCCGGTGTCCACCACCGGGTTCGAGGGTTGCCACCACGACAGGCACCAACAACCTTGCGGCCACAACTCCGATAAGCTGCCTCGACAATAGAGGCGCGGAACATGGCCCACTCGGACTCAATGTCCCCCGCCTCCCTCGGAACATGTTCAAAGCTCTCCCGGAGGTGGGAGTTAAAGCTCCGTCTTACGGGAGACTCTGCCAGACGTTCCCAGCAGACCCTCACAATACGTTTGGGTCTGCCAGGTCTGACCGGCATCCTCCCCCACCATCGGAGCCAACTCACCACCAGGTAGTGGTCAGTTGACAGCTCCGCCCCTCTCTTCACCCGAGTGTCCAGGACATGCGGCCGCAGATCAGATGAGACGACAACAAAGTCGATCATCGAACTGCGACCTAGGGTGTCCTGGTGCCAAGAGCACATATGTACACCCTTATGCCTGAACATGGTGTTCGTTATGGACAATCCATGACGAGCACAGAAGTCCAATAACAGAACACCACTCGGGTTCAGATCAGGGGGGCCGTTCCTCCCAACCACACCCCTCCAGGTCTCACTGTCATTGCCCACGTGAGCGTTGAAGTCCCCCAGCAGAACAAGGGAGTCCCCAGGAGGCGCACTCTCCAATACCCCCTCCAAGGACTCCAAAAAGGGTGGGTAATCTGCGCTGCCGTTTGGCGCATAGGCACAAACAACAGTCAGAGCCCGTCCCCCCACACGTAGGCGAAGGGAGGCTACCCTCTCGTTCACCGGGGTGAACCCCAACGTACAGGCACCAAGATGGGGGGCAACAAGTATGCCCACTCCTGCTCGGCGCCTCTCACCAGGGGCAACTCCAGAGTGGAAGAGTGTCCAACCCCTCTCAAGGAAACTGGTTCCAGAGCCAGAGCCATGCGTTGAGGTGAGTCCGACTATTTCTAGCCGGAACCTCTCAACCTCACACACTAGCTCAGGCTCCTTCCCCACCAGAGAGGTGACATTCCATGTCCCAATGGCCAGCTTCTGTAGCCGAGGATCAGACCGCCAGGGTCCCCGCCCTCGGCCACCACCCATCCCACATTGCACCCGACCCCTTTGGCCCCTCCCATAGGTGGTGAGCCCATGGGAAGGGGGACCCACGTCTCCTCTTCGGGCTGTGCCCGGCCGAGCTCCATGGGTAAAAGCCCGGCCACCAGGCGCTCGCCAACGTGCCCCACCTCCGGGCCTGGCTCCAGAGTGGGGCCCCGGTGACCCGCGTCCGGGCGAGGGAACATTGTATCCATTAATTGTACTCATCATAAGGGGTTTTTGGGCTGCACTTTGTCTGGTCCCTCACCTAGGACCTGTCTGCCTTGGGTGACCCTTCTAGGGGCATGAAGCCCCTGACAGCATAGCTCCTAGGATCATTGGGACACTCAAACCCCTCCACCACGGTAAGGTGGCAGCCCAGGGACCAAATTAATTGTAAAATTAAAATAACTTTTCATGTTGTCTCAAGTTTATTGTCAGCAGAAAAAAAAGCAAGGTGATGACAAAGTTTTTGAACAGCGCTCTGTTATTTCTTCAGTGTCAGGAGGGCAGGATGTACGTTTTATCAACAGCTCTGAAAGATGAAGAAAAACATTAATTTTTTTACAAGGTTGGGTTGTCATCCAGACAGACGCTTGGTGCAGGATTCTAAAATCATTTCTGCCTTATCCCTGCTCCATCCTGTATTTTATCATCCCTTTATTGTTTCCTCAGTGCGATGCTAATCATGAAAGGTTTAAGAGTTAGCTGGGTGAACTCTGTGAACTTCAGCTGACAGTTTGATTTTTGAAACATCTTATTAAAGTGTTGGTATTTAGCTCTACCACCAGCACACAAAATACCCAAATTGCAAACAGTGCAAGTAGCTGGTCTCTGGTGCTGAGGTCACCGAGGTGGTTAAAAAGCTCCTTGGTGGCAGGTACCAAGGGGTGGATGAGATTCGCCCGGAGTTCCTTAAGGCTTTGGATGTTGTGGGGTTGTGTTGGCTTACACGACTCTGCAATATTGCGTGGACATCGGGGGCAGTTCCCCATGATTGGTGGTTCCTCTATTCAAAAAGGGGGACCGTAGAGTGTGTTCCATCTACAGGGGGATCACACTTTTAAGCCTCCCTGGTAAGGTCTATTCAGGAGTTCTGGAGAGTAGGGTCCGTCGGATAGTCGAACCTCGGATTCTGGAAAAGCACTGTGGTTTTCGTCCTGGTCGTGAAACACTGGTCCAGTTCTACACCCTCAGCAGGTCCTGGAGGGTTTGTGGGAGTTTGCCCAACCAGTCTACATGTGCTTTTTGGACTCTGAGAAAGGAAGTGTTTCCTGCCCACTGTTCCCTTTGTGCTTACTCGG
>JBBPBX010033411.1:22790-33269 GCA_038048925.1 Garcialebias charrua
ATACATACATATATATACATATATATATATATATATATATATATATATATATATATATATATATATATATATATATATATATATATACATACATACACATTCCTCCTTTTTAACAAAGTATCAAAAAACTAGCAAAACATTATAAGGTAGACGTATAAAATCAAAGACAGGAACAAATCTGCATTGGTTTTTGCCAGGATTCCAACAGATTCTGAAAACCATTTAGAGAAGTCAAGGTCGAGAGCTTCAGATCTTTTTGTAAGATATTCCATGAAGCAGGAGCGGAGTAGGAGAAGGCCCTTTTTCCAAGTTCAGTCCTCACTGACGGAACACTGCAGGTAATCATGTCCTGAGAGCGCACACTGTAGCTGCACTCACGCAAAGACATGTAGGAGGAGATGTATGAGGGCAGCAGACCAAGAAGTGATTTAAAGATGAAAATGTACCAGTGGAAGAGTCTGCGTGAGGTTAATGATGTCCAGTTAACCAGTGAATACAGGGTGCAGTGGTGGGTACGATAATCACAACCAGTTATGAATCTTAGTGCACCATGATAGACAACATCCAACATCCGCAGGGTGCTTGTAGGAGCATTCATGTAGAGAATGTCACCGTAATCAATGGAGGGAAGGAAAGTCACAGATACAAGGCGTTTCCTAACATTCAGTGATAGACATGATCTGTTTCTGAAAAAGAAACCCAGTTTAACTTTCAGTTTCTTCACTAGGTTTTCCACGTGGAGTTTAAAAGAGAGATGTGAATCGATCAGGATACCCAGATATTTATAGGAATCAACAAACTCAATAGGGACACCATTTGAAGATAAAATCAGAGGAGGATCTGCTGGAACCGCCTTCCTATTTGAAAAAAAACATCCCTTTTGTTTTATCAGCATTTAGGACAAGTTTGAGACGGAACAAATCTGACTGGATGATGTCAAAAGCGGATTGCAGTAACTGGAAAGCCTTAGCTACTGTTTTAGCTCGGCAATAAACAACTGTATCATCAGCATAGAAATGTAAGGATGCATCAGGGATGCAGTGACCTACATTAGCTATGTAGATTGTAAAGAGAGTGGGTCCTAAAACTGAGCCTTGTGGTACACCATTTTTAACTGTTAAATAGCTGGAAAAAGTACCGTTATGTTGAACACATTGCCTCCGATTGGAAAGATAGTTAGAAAACCAACCGATGGTGTGATCAGAGAAACCGATTTCTGAGAGCTTATGACACAGGATGTTATGATCCACAGTGTCAAAAGCTTTAGACAGGTCTAAGAAAAGTGCAGCACAATAGTCCTTAGCATCCAATGCTTCAACAACATCATTCAGAACCTTCAGAGAAGCAGTTGTTGTGCTGTGTTTTTTCCTGAAACCAGATTGATGAAGAGGTAAGATGTTAAATGAGTCCAGATAGTTTTTGATCTGAGAGTTTATCAGTTTTTCTAGAACCTTGGCTAAGATGCAGAGTTTAGAGATCGGTCGATAATTGTTCAATGAGGTGGGGTCACCTCCCTTCAGCAAAGGAAGAACAAAGGCTGTTTTCCAAGCATCCGGAATGGTGTTTTGGCTTATGGACAGATTAAAGATGTGGGTCATATACTGTATGTATTTACATTTTTATATGCATTTGCATTTACATGTATATATGCACTTACATATTCATGTATATATGCATTTACATGTATATAGGCACTTACATATACATGTAAATAGGCACTTACATATACGTGTAATAGGCATGTAAATATAACATGTTCAACTGAAATTGTGTGTGTTTGTGTGTGTGACTGTTTTGTGGTTTCTAAGGACAGTGTTTTGTCAGGACAGTAATGAGCTGTTATCTGATTGTCTGATTATAGCGTATTGCTGTCCTAACAAACCACTGTCCATTAAAACCACAAAACAGTCACACACACAAACACACACAATTTTAGTAGAACATGTTATATTTACATATATATGTCTATCTGTACAGTATATGCATATATATACATGTATATGCATATATGTATATACACTGTACAGTACATGAATATGCATTTATGATATGCTTATATACATGTATATATGTATATTTGTGTGTATGTATATGACAAAGATATCAATTATATAAATAATGCAGGGATTGTTAAGTATGACTTCAATATTATTAGTCACAGTTTTTAAATTTATAGTTTTCTTTCATTCAGCTAATTTTAATTTCATCTTAGTCCACCTATCATGAGAGGAGTTTTGTAAATACTCTGTCCATCCATCTTTCCTTTATGTGAGATGGATACTTTGTCCAAAAACAAACAATCATGTAATGTTTATTGGTTTACATGTGACAGCAGCTATCATCAAAATGTAGAATTTCCTCTAAATATAAGTATAAATGATCTGTTACAGATGTCATGTGAACACGTCCAGAGTCAGGAGATCGCAGGTAGCCAGAAGCACGATCAACTTCCTTTAAACACGAATACCAAGGTACATTTTAGTTCTTGTGTTCCTAAACAGAATTACTTGCTACGTGTGGTTTCATCAACCTTAATGTTCAATTATGTGTGTATAGGAGTGTATTGTGGTTTTTATGGACAGTTGTTTGTTTGGACAGTCATACGCTATAAACAATCAGACAATCAATCAGATAACAGCTCATTACTGTCCTGACAAAACACTGTCCTTAAAAACCACAAAACAGTCACACACACAAACACACACAACTTCAGTTGAACATGTTATATTTACATGTATATGTCTATCTGTACATTATATGTATATGCATGTTTATGCATATATACATCTATATGTTTATGCATATGTACATATATGCATATTCTTGTATATATACATATATGCATTTACATGTTTAAATGCATTTGCATATACAGTACATGTATATATGCACTTACATATACATGTATATATGCACTTATATATACATGTAATAGGCATGTAAATATAACATGTTCAACTGAAATTGTGTGTGTTTGTGTGTGTGACTGTTTTGTGGTTTCTAAGGACAGTGTTTTGTCAGGACAGTAATGAGCTGTTATCTGATTGTCTGATTACTGTATAGCGTATTGCTGTCCTGACAAAACACTGTCCTTAAAAACCACAAAACAGTCACACACACAAACACACACAATTTCAGTTGAACATGTTATATTTACATGTATATGTCTATCTGTACAGCATATGTATATACATATATATATATATATATATATATATTATATATATATATATATATATATATATATATATTAGGCATGTAACGGTTGTAGTTGGTGTACCGAACCGAAAAGGTACGGAGGTGGACCGAACCGAACGTGCTGTACCGAAACGGTTATTTTTTCACTCATTGAATGTTAATATGTGCGCCGCGGAACAAAATTTCCTGGGCGCGTTTCAGCACGGAGCTATTATCTCGCAGCACGCGCAGCATTAGCCGTTAGCTTCTCGCTGCGGTTTCCTGTTTGTTAACGTTATGGTTTTCTTGTTAAAAGACGAGCGCACAAAGCTGTGTGTGTGGACGTTTTTTCATGAAGACTGGATCTGCAGCAGCAACACGTCTAACGTGAACGCGCTGGAAACTACGTCATCAGAACGTGAACGAGCTGTTACAAAGTACGCTAACCACACAGCTGCATTTAAACAACTTCTACAAAGTGCGCTAACAACACAGCTGCATTTAAACAACTTCATCAGGTAATTTAGATGGGTCCAGATCAATAACACAAACTGTATGAGTTTTTAAAGCTCTGAATCTAAGTCTGAAAGTTTTTAATGCACAGTTGATCCTTGCTATGAGACATCCATCACGTCAACACTTAAGTCAAAAAGTTCAGCTCTTTATGAAAAAACTAAAACTGATTGTCAACAAGTCCTGGAGCTGATTT
The DNA here is from genome assembly GCA_038048925.1 of Garcialebias charrua. Classification (NCBI taxonomy): domain Eukaryota; kingdom Metazoa; phylum Chordata; class Actinopteri; order Cyprinodontiformes; family Rivulidae; genus Garcialebias; species Garcialebias charrua. Next base: position 26,677 of record JBBPBX010033411.1, read on the forward strand.
AACCCTCCTGTTATGTTACGGGTCAAATTGACCCGTTTTAAAGTTTACATTTTTTTTTTAAATAGTTAAAAATATTTTTTCTGCATGAAACTTTTTCTATTTGTCTTAATAGTTCCAATCAACATATAAATTGAAAATGATTCACTTTACACATTTGTACCACTCTCTGCGTCTACTTGTTACATCGATACTGTTCGGGTCAATTTGACCCGGCAGTCAAAATGAATGGTAAAAAGGGTAAAAACATTTCCAATTCTATTTGTTTCCTTGAAACTATGAGACATATTTCACTACACACACACACACACACACGCGCACACACACACACACACACACGCAACACGCACGCACGCACACACACACACACACACACACATACACACACACACACCACACACACACACACACGCACACACACACACACACACACACACATACACACACACATACACACGCACGCACACACACACACACGCACACACACACACACACACACATGCACACATGCATGCACATAAACCCACTTTCTCACTATTCTCTTTACTTCACAAGGAAACTGTGAGAAAGCAGGTGTTTATACAACTTTTGACGGGAACCTTTTCTGTTCCCGTGGGAAAACTCCACCCACACAAATCTTCATGACTCATTTGTCTTGATTTTAATGAGCGGGTCAATTTGACCCAGAACAGTAAATGTGTCTCAAGTTCAATTATAAAGATCACCCTTTGAAAAAAATAAAATAAAATGTAACATAAATTTTTTTACAAAAATCAATTTCAAGGATAATTATTGTTTTTTTGTGTGTAGGTTTTTTCAGCAAACATAAAAAATGTAAATCACATTGTTTATGTCCAAATGAGTTAGTCGTCATTATCCTTTATTTATGAGAAATAAAAAAAACATCATTGCACAAATATTGACTGACATGGTTAGTATTGGAGTTAATAATCAGATACAAAAAGGTTTTGGAGGATTTTTTGGGTTTCTGACACTATTACATGATTAAACACTCCCCGGGTCAAATTGACCCACAAACATTATTGTTGTACCTCAGAAACAAACATAACAGGAGGGTTAAACCCTGCCCTGATGATGAGTTAGATATTCAACCGTTCTAGAGGTATTGTTCTTTTATTATAATTATTATTTATAATTTATTATTATTTAAAATTATAATCTTATTAACTTATTTTTTTACCTCTGTGTTTTATTTCCAGTATTTCCAGTTACAGAGGTAGCTGCTCTCCTTCCACTTCAGGGAAATCCACCAGAGATCACCTGCTGCAGCTAAGAAGTGTGTGATGACTGAATTGAACTCTGGAACTGTTCCAGGACCAGTCCCACCAAGAAGAGGTTGTGAGTAATGAGGACAAATACAGCCACACTGGTGCTACTGGACAAAAACTTTATTAGTTAAGATTGTAAACAGTCTGTTGCTGCTTATTGTTCTGGTTCTGACTGTTATTGTATTCATTAAGATTTTTATTATTTTTAATATAATTTATTTATTGTAGAGTGCTGTTTATTTAAAATATCATCCAAATGGGTCACTTTTATTTATTACTACAATACAATACAAACATATTTTTGGCATATTTTCAAAATAAACATTTTGTAAGTCTTTATTTTGTCTTTTTTTTTTTGTACCGAAAATAAACCGAAAATAAACCGAACCGAGCCCTCCTTGTAATTGAACCGAACCGAAATGTGATTTTAGCGTACCGTTACACCCCTAATATATATATATACATGTATATGTTTATGCATATATACATCTATATGTTTATGCATATGTACATATATGCATATTCATGTATATATACATATACTGTATGTATTTACATTTTTATATGCATTTGCATTTACATGTATATATGCACTTACATATTCATGTATATATGCATTTACATGTATATAGGCACTTACATATACATGTAAATAGGCACTTACATATACGTGTAATAGGCATGTAAATATAACATGTTCAACTGAAATTGTGTGTGTTTGTGTGTGTGACTGTTTTGTGGTTTCTAAGGACAGTGTTTTGTCAGGACAGTAATGAGCTGTTATCTGATTGTCTGATTATAGCGTATTGCTGTCCTAACAAACCACTGTCCATTAAAACCACAAAACAGTCACACACACAAACACACACAATTTTAGTAGAACATGTTATATTTACATGTATATGTCTATCTGTACAGTATATGCATATATATACATGTATATGCATATATGTATATACACTGTACAGTACATGAATATGCATTTATGATATGCTTATATACATGTATATATGTATATTTGTGTGTATGTATATGACAAAGATATCAATTATATAAATAATGCAGGGATTGTTAAGTATGACTTCAATATTATTAGTCACAGTTTTTAAATGTATAGTTTTCTTTCATTCAGCTAATTTTAATTTCATCTTAGTCCACCTATCATGAGAGGAGTTTTGTAAATACTCTGTCCATCCATCTTTCCTTTATGTGAGATGGATACTTTGTCCAAAAACAAACAATCATGTAATGTTTATTGGTTTACATGTGACAGCAGCTATCATCAAAATGTAGAATTTCCTCTAAATATAAGTATAAATGATCTGTTACAGATGTCATGTGAACACGTCCAGAGTCAGGAGATCGCAGGTAGCCAGAAGCACGATCAACTTCCTTTAAACACGAATACCAAGGTACATTTTAGTTCTTGTGTTCCTAAACAGAATTACTTGCTACGTGTGGTTTCATCAACCTTAATGTTCAATTATGTGTGTATAGGAGTGTATTGTGGTTTTTATGGACAGTTGTTTGTTTGGACAGTCATATGCTATAAACAATCAGACAATCAATCAGATAACAGCTCATTACTGTCCTAACAAAACACTGTCCTTAAAAACCACAAAACAGTCACAGACACAAACACACACAACTTCAGTTGAACATGTTATATTTACATGTATATGTCTATCTGTACATTATATGTATATGCATGTTTATGCATATATACATCTATATGTTTATGCATATGTACATATATGCATATTCTTGTATATATACATATATGCATTTACATGTTTAAATGCATTTGCATATACAGTACATGTATATATGCACTTACATATACATGTATATATGCACTTATATATACATGTAATAGGCATGTAAATATAACATGTTCAACTGAAATTGTGTGTGTTTGTGTGTGTGACTGTTTTGTGGTTTCTAAGGACAGTGTTTTGTCAGGACAGTAATGAGCTGTTATCTGATTGTCTGATTACTGTATAGCGTATTGCTGTCCTGACAAAACACTGTCCTTAAAAACCACAAAACAGTCACACACACAAACACACACAATTTCAGTTGAACATGTTATATTTACATGTATATGTCTATCTGTACAGCATATGTATATACATATATATATACATGTATATGTTTATGCATATATACATCTATATGTTTATGCATATGTACATATATGCATATTCATGTATATATACATATACTGTATGTATTTACATTTTTATATGCATTTGCATTTACATGTATATATGCACTTACATATTCATGTATATATGCATTTGCATTTACATGTATATAGGCACTTACATATACATGTAAATAGGCACTTACATATACGTGTAATAGGCATGTAAATATAACATGTTCAACTGAAATTGTGTGTGTTTGTGTGTGTGACTGTTTTGTGGTTTCTAAGGACAGTGTTTTGTCAGGACAGTAATGAGCTGTTATCTGATTGTCTGATTACTGTATAGCGTATTGCTGTCCTGACAAAACACTGTCCTTAAAAACCACAAAACAGTCACACACACAAACACACACAATTTCAGTTGAACATGTTATATTTACATGTATATGTCTATCTGTACAGCATATGTATATACATATATATATACATGTATATGTTTATGCATATATACATCTATATGTTTATGCATATGTACATATATGCATATTCATGTATATATACATATACTGTATGTATTTACATTTTTATATGCATTTGCATTTACATGTATATATGCACTTACATATTCATGTATATATGCATTTACATGTATATAGGCACTTACATATACATGTAAATAGGCACTTACATATACGTGTAATAGGCATGTAAATATAACATGTTATATGCATTTGCATTTACATGTATATATGCACTTACATATTCATGTATATATGCATTTGCATTTACATGTATATAGGCACTTACATATACATGTATATATGCACTTACATATACGTGTAATAGGCATGTAAATATAACATGTTCAACTGAAATTGTGTGTGTTTGTGTGTGTGACTGTTTTGTGGTTTCTAAGGACAGTGTTTTGTCAGGACAGTAATGAGCTGTTATCTGATTGTCTGATTACTGTATAGCGTATTGCTGTCCTGACAAAACACTGTCCTTAAAAACCACAAAACAGTCACACACACAAACACACACAATTTCAGTTGAACATGTTATATTTACATGTATATGTCTATCTGTACAGCATATGTATATACATATATATATACATGTATATGTTTATGCATATATACATCTATATGTTTATGCATATGTACATATATGCATATTCATGTATATATACATATACTGTATGTATTTACATTTTTATATGCATTTGCATTTACATGTATATATGCACTTACATATTCATGTATATATGCATTTGCATTTACATGTATATAGGCACTTACATATACATGTAAATAGGCACTTACATATACGTGTAATAGGCATGTAAATATAACATGTTCAACTGAAATTGTGTGTGTTTGTGTGTGTGACTGTTTTGTGGTTTCTAAGGACAGTGTTTTGTCAGGACAGTAATGAGCTGTTATCTGATTGTCTGATTACTGTATAGCGTATTGCTGTCCTGACAAAACACTGTCCTTAAAAACCACAAAACAGTCACACACACAAACACACACAATTTCAGTTGAACATGTTATATTTACATGTATATGTCTATCTGTACAGCATATGTATATACATATATATATACATGTATATGTTTATGCATATATACATCTATATGTTTATGCATATGTACATATATGCATATTCATGTATATATACATATACTGTATGTATTTACATTTTTATATGCATTTGCATTTACATGTATATATGCACTTACATATTCATGTATATATGCATTTACATGTATATAGGCACTTACATATACATGTAAATAGGCACTTACATATACGTGTAATAGGCATGTAAATATAACATGTTCAACTGAAATTGTGTGTGTTTGTGTGTGTGACTGTTTTGTGGTTTCTAAGGACAGTGTTTTGTCAGGACAGTAATGAGCTGTTATCTGATTGTCTGATTACTGTATAGCGTATTGCTGTCCTAACAAACCACTGTCCATTAAAACCACAAAACAGTCACACACACAAACACACACAATTTTAGTAGAACATGTTATATTTACATATATATGTCTATCTGTACAGTATATGCATATATATACATGTATATGCATATATGTATATACACTGTACAGTACATGAATATGCATTTATGATATGCTTATATACATGTATATATGTATATTTGTGTGTATGTATATGACAAAGATATCAATTATATAAATAATGCAGGGATTGTTAAGTATGACTTCAATATTATTAGTCACAGTTTTTAAATTATAGTTTTCTTTCATTCAGCTAATTTTAATTTCATCTTAGTCCACCTATCATGAGAGGAGTTTTGTAAATACTCTGTCCATCCATCTTTCCTTTATGTGAGATGGATACTTTGTCCAAAAACAAACAATCATGTAATGTTTATTGGTTTACATGTGACAGCAGCTATCATCAAAATGTAGAATTTCCTCTAAATATAAGTATAAATGATCTGTTACAGATGTCATGTGAACACGTCCAGAGTCAGGAGATCGCAGGTAGCCAGAAGCACGATCAACTTCCTTTAAACACGAATACCAAGGTACATTTTAGTTCTTGTGTTCCTAAACAGAATTACTTGCTACGTGTGGTTTCATCAACCTTAATGTTCAATTAGGTGTGTATAGGAGTGTATTGTGGTTTTTATGGACAGTTGTTTGTTTGGACAGTCATACGCTATAAACAATCAGACAATCAATCAGATAACAGCTCATTACTGTCCTGACAAAACACTGTCCTTAAAAACCACAAAACAGTCACACACACAAACACACACAACTTCAGTTGAACATGTTATATTTACATGTATATGTCTATCTGTACATTATATGTATATGCATGTTTATGCATATATACATCTATATGTTTATGCATATGTACATATATGCATATTCTTGTATATATACATATATGCATTTACATGTTTAAATGCATTTGCATATACAGTACATGTATATATGCACTTACATATACATGTATATATGCACTTATATATACATGTAATAGGCATGTAAATATAACATGTTCAACTGAAATTGTGTGTGTTTGTGTGTGTGACTGTTTTGTGGTTTCTAAGGACAGTGTTTTGTCAGGACAGTAATGAGCTGTTATCTGATTGTCTGATTACTGTATAGCGTATTG
>JBBPBX010033412.1:0-10833 GCA_038048925.1 Garcialebias charrua
CTTGCCAGCTAGACTCCTTATTTCACCTTCTTTGATCCAGGTCACAAGGGGGACTGCTTACATCCCCATTGTGAATGTGGGCAATACAGAGGTGGTGTTACACCCTCGTGCCCGCATTGGTACGTTAAGTGCTGTTCATGTTGTCAGCTTGCCTGCAGGTGTTCAAGCAGTATAATCAGGTATGGTTTCAATGGGAGAGCAAAGTTCAGCTCATTCAGTCCAGGAGCAGATAAAAGCATTAGATATGACTGGCTTGTCAGCTGAGGAGCAAGGTGAGGTAAGAGCTTTACTTGAAAGGTATAGCTCAGTCTTTTCTGTACATGATGGAGATTTGGGATGTACCAATTTGGTTACCCACGATATTCCCCTCTTGGATGAAACACCTGTCAAACAACGTTACAGGCGCATACCTCCCTCTGAGTATGAGGCTGCTAAAGAACACATCCATAAATTGCTTGATACACAAGTAATCAAGGAAAGCAACAGCCCATATGCTAGTCCCATTGTGCTAGTAAAAAAAAGGATGGGACTTTGCGTATGTGCGTTGACTACAGGCATCTCAATGCTAAGACTAGAAAAGATGCCTTTCCCCTCCCTCGTATAGAGGAATCCCTGGATGCATTGGGGGGTGCACGTTGGTTCTCAACTTTGGATTTGGTGAGCGGGTATAACCAAGTGCCCGTAACAGAAGTAGACCGGCCTAAAACTGCATTTTGTACCCCATTTGGTCTTTTCGAATGGAATCGCATGCCTTTTGGTCTCTGTAATGCACCCAGCACCTTTCAAAGGTTGATGCAGCGACTATTTGGTGACCAGCAGTTCAAAAGTCTCTTGTTGTACCTTGATGACATTGTCGTGTTTTCCTCCACTGTCCAACAACATCTGGAGAGGTTGGAGGTAGTTTTGAGCCGACTTCAAGGTGAAGGTCTTAAAGTAAAGCTAACAAAATGTTCAGGCCTGAGGTGAAATATTTGGGGCATTTAATTTCTGCTAAAGGTGTTGCAACCGATCAGAGTAAAACTGAGGTTGTAGCTAACTGGTTACCCCCCACTACAGTTTCTGAGCTAAGATCCTTTCTTGGGTTTGCTAGCTATTACCGCTGTTTTGTGGAGGGCTTTGCAAAATTAGCTGCTCCTCTTCATAGGTTGGTTGCAGAGCTAGGGGGCACCAGGTCAAAGAGACAACCAGAGCAGACTGTCATTCAGGGCTGGACAGAAGAATGCCAAAACAGTTTTGACGAACTGAAAACCAGGTTGACAACTGCACCAGTGTTGGGTTATGCAGATTTTTCACTTCCTTTTATCTTAGAGGTGGACGCAAGTTACGGTGGGTTGGGGGCTGTACTCTCCCAAGAGCAGGAAGGTAAAGTGAGGCCAATTGGTTATGCAAGCCGTGGCTTAAGGCCTACAGAGCGTAACATGATGAATTATAGCTCCATGAAATTGGAGTTTTTGGCGCTGAAGTGGGCCATGACCGAAAAGTTTTGAGATTACCTCTTGGGTCATAAGTGTGTTGTCTTTACCGACAACAATCCATTAAGTCATTTGGCTTCAGCCAACCTGGGAACAACAGAGCAGCGTTGGGCTGCCCAGTTGGCATTATTTGATTTTGAAATCAAATATTGTTCTGGCAGGCCAACGGGAATGCTGATGCATTGTCAAGGCAGCATCCCGTTGGTGTACAAGACTTGGAAATGATGGTTCCTGGTACAGTTCTTCCTGAACCCTTAAGAGAGGTTTTGCAGGGTCAGCAAAGGGAGGTTACTCAAGTGGCTGTTATGGCCTTGCCTAACCATACCATCACCGAAATTGGTGTTTTTCAGCAGACTGACCCAACCATACAAGAGTTTTTGTTTTATTGGAAGCAGAAACGCCATCCCACTGCACAAGAGCGTAAACGGGTATCCTAGCAAGTTCTGGTGTTACTCCGACAGTGGGATAGGTTGGTCGAAAAGAATAGCATTTTGTACCGGTAGGTGTTCAAACCAGCTGGTGGTGAGGCAATCCTTCAATTGGTGTTGCCAACCTCTTTAAAGGAGGAAACTTTGAAAAAAGTTAACCAGGAGCATGGCCATCAAGGTGTAGAGCAAACATTAGAGCTCCTGCGCCAACGCTGCTTCTGGCCAGGCATGTTTGCAGATGTGGAGCAATGGTGCCAGACCTGTGAGCGATGCCAGGTAGCAAAACAATCACAGCCACAGGCCCGTGCATTCATGGGGCATTTGTTGGCTTCACAGCCTAATGAGATTCTAGCCATTGATTTCACTTTGTTGGAACCTAGTCATAATGGATTGGAGAATGTACTAGTTTTTACAGATGTGTTTAGCAAGTACACACTTGCTTTTCCTACCAGGGACCAGCGTGCGCCAACTGTAGCACAGGTCTTGGTGAAGGAGTGGTTTTTAAAGTTCGGGATACCTGTCCGAATACATTCGGATCAGGGTCGTAGCTTTGAAGGTTCACTTTTCCAACAGTTGTGCAAGTTGTACGGCATTGAAAAGTCACGCAGTACACTGTACCATCCATCCGGTAACGGTCAGTGTGAACGGTTTAATCGAACCCTTCATGGCCTACTGCGAACATTGCCACCTTCTCGGAAAAGGGATTGGAGTGCATGTTTACCACATGTGTTGTATGCGTATAACACTACGCCACATCAGGCAACTGGGGAATCACATTTTTTTTTTAATGTTTGGGCAAGAACCTCATCTGCCGGTTGACTTTCTTTTAGGAAGAGTTCAGGAGCCTGTGGCTGGCAGTGTTCATGATTGGATCCAGGAGCATCAGGCCCGCCTGCAGGTAGCTTTTGAGGGTGCTCGTGGGAGGTTGAAGGTTGCCGCAGAGCGCCGAAAGAACAACCATGACCAGCGAGTCCACAACGTGCCCCTGAGTGTTGGTCAGCTGGTGTGGTTGCGGGATTTGACCCCACGAGGGCGTCATAAGATCCATGACCTATATTGCCTAGAGAAGTACAAAGTCCTAAGGGAACCCGCTGAAGGAGGTTCAGTGTATACCATCGCACCAGTAAGTGACCTCACTAAAACTAGAAATGTTAATCGCATTTTGTTGAAGGCAGTGGTAGAGGAGGAGCCTTCAGAGGGCGCTAGGGTTCCCAGTGCATCGCTCAGTGATCACTGCCGATCTGAGGATGAGCTATTGGGTGAGGAGGATTTGTTTGTTTTGAGGAACGAAGATCCTCCAGCTCCAACTAGAGTAGTGGTTGGGTTGGGTGACTCACAACCCCAGTTGCAAGGTCTATCTGTCATTTCCACTCAGGAGGGATTGGAGCCTCTAGATCGTTCACCCAGTTGTTCTCTGGTCCCAAGTGAACCAGTTTTCCGTCGTCAGCAAGGTCGACTGCAGGTCAGCATTCTAATATTAATCACCTTCCCAGATCAGCAAATGAAGCTCCCCAGGCTGTAGGCTTTGCTGATCCAACAGCCAGTTCTATTTTTGCTTTTTTTAGACCTAGGAGCTGAGTCGTCGGGACAACGACACAAAAAGGGGGGGGTAGAATGTGGCAGGAAGCAGGTGAAGACTCCACCTGTTGCCAGGATAATTGCTTGCTCAGTCAATAACATTAGGGACGCTCACTATAAAAGAGCGTTGGTTGCGTAAGGGTCTTGTTTGATACGTCTTTTCAGCAATTCAAAGACGCCTGTTTACGGACGGGTCACACCGCGCTCCGTGTCACATTTGCTACATGCTGAGTACAGGTGAGGTTGGCTTCCTGCGCATCTACCATAGCTCCAATTCCATCCATCCATCCATCCATTTTTGTCCGCTTATCCGGGGTCGGGTCGCGGGGGTAGCAGCCTAAGTAGGGAGGCCCAGACTTCCCTCTCCCCAGCCACTTGGAGCAGCTCCTCTGGGGGAATCCCAAGGCGTTCCCAGGCCAGCCGAGAAACATAGTCCCTCCAGCGTGTCCTGGGTCTTCCTCTGGGTCTCCTCCCGGTGGGACATGCCCGGAACACCTCACCAGGGAGGCGTCCAGGAGGCATCCTAACCAGATGCCCGAGCCACCTCAACTGGCTCCTCTCGATGTGGAGAAGCAGCGGCTCTACTCCGAGTCCCTCCCGGATGACTGAGCTTCTCACCCTATCTCTAAGGGAGAGTCCAGACACCCTGCGGAGAAAACTCATTTCAGCCGCTTGTATCCGAGATCTCGTTCTTTCGGTCACAACCCAAAGCTCATGACCATAGATGAGGGTGGGAACGTAGATCGATCGGTAAATTGAGAGCTTTGCCTTTCGACTCAGCTCTCTCTTCACCACGACAGACCGGTACAGCGCCCGCTTCACTGCGGATGCTGCACCTATCCGCCTATCGATCTCACGCTCCAGTTTTCCCTCATTCGTGAACAAGACCCCGAGATACTTAAACTCCTCCACTTGGGGCAGGACCTCCATCCCCGACCCGGAGAGGGCATGCTACCCTTTTCCGGCTCAAGACCATGGCCTCGGATTTGGAGGAACTGATCCTCATCCCGGCCGCATCACACTCGGCTGCAAACCGCTCCAGCGAAAGCTGTAGATCACGATCTGATGAAGCCAATAGGACCACATCATCTGCAAAAAACAGAGAAGCGATTCTAAGGCCACCAAAACGGATCCTCTCAACACCTTGGCTGCGCCTAGAAATTCTGTCCATAAAAGTTATGAACAGAATCGGTGACAAAGGGCAACCTTGGCGGAGTCCAACTCTCACTGGAAACGAGCCTGACTTACTGCCGGCAATGCGGACCAAGCTCTGACACCGGTCGTACAGGGACCTAACAGCCCATATCAATGGGCCTGGTACCCCATACTCCCGGAGTACCCCCCACAGAACCCCCCGAGGGACGCGGTCGAATGCCTTTTCCAAGTCCACAAAGCACATGTAAACTGGTTGGGCAAACTCCCACGCGCCCTCCAGGACCCTGTTGAGGGTGTAGAGCTGGTCCAGTGTTCCACGACCAGCACGAAAACCACACTGCTCCTCCTGAATCCGAGGTTCGACTATCCGACGGACCCTCCTCTCCAGAACCCCTGAATAGACCTTACCAGGGAGGCTTAAGAGTGTGATCCCCCTATAGTTGGAACACACCCTACGGTCCCCCTTTTTGAATAGGGGAACCACCACCCCAGTCTGCCAATCCAAGGGAACTGCCCCCGATGTCCACGCGATATTGCAGAGTCGCGTAAGCCAACACAACCCCACAACATCCAGAGCCCTAAGGAACTCAGGGCGAATCTCATCCACCCCTGGAGCCCTGCCACCGCGGAGCTTTTTAACCACCTCGGTGACCTCAGCTCCAGAGATTGGAGAGCCCGACCCAAAGTCCCCAGGCTCCGCTTCCTCAGTGGAAGACGTGCCAGTAGGATTGAGGAGGTCTTCGAAGTATTCCGCCCACCGACTCACAACATCCCGAGTTGAGGTCAACAGCACGCCATCCCCACCATAAATGGTGTTGGTCGCGTACCGCTTTCCCCCCCTGAGACGCCGGATGGTGGACCAGAATCGCCTCGAAGCCGTACGGAAGTCATTCTCCATGGCCTCTCCGAACTCCTCCCACGCCCGAGTTTTTGCCTCAGCAACCACCCGAGCCGCATGCCGCTTGGACTGTCGGTACCTATCTGCTGCTTCCGGGGTCCCACAGGCCAAAAAGGCCCAATAGGACTCCTTCTTCAGCCTGACAGCATCCCTCACCGCCGGTGTCCACCACCGGGTTCGAGGGTTGCCACCACGACAGGCACCAACAACCTTGCGGCCACAACTCTGATAAGCTACCTCGACAATAGAGGCGCGGAACATGGCCCACTCGGACTCAATGTCCCCCGCCTCCCTCGGAACGTGTTCAAAGCTCTCCCGGAGGTGGGAGTTAAAGCTCCGTCTTACGGGAGACTCTGCCAGACGTTCCCAGCAGACCCTCACAATACGTTTGGGTCTGCCAGGTCTGACCGGCATCCTCCCCCACCATCGGAGCCAACTCACCACCAGGTAGTGGTCAGTTGACAGCTCCGCCCCTCTCTTCACCCGAGTGTCCAGGACATGCGGCCGCAGATCAGATGAGACGACAACAAAGTCGATCATCGAACTGCGACCTAGGGTGTCCTGGTGCCAAGAGCACATATGGACACCCTTATGCCTGAACATGGTGTTCGTTATGGACAATCCATGACGAGCACAGAAGTCCAACAACAAAACACCACTCGGGTTCAGATCAGGGGGGCCGTTCCTCCCAACCACACCCCTCCAGGTCTCACTGTCATTGCCCACGTGAGCGTTGAAGTCCCCCAGCAGAACAAGGGAGTCCCCAGGAGGCGCACTCTCCAATACCCCCTCCAAGGACTCCAAAAAGGGTGGGTAATCTGCGCTGCCGTTTGGCGCATAGGCACAAACAACAGTCAGAGCCCGTCCCCCCACACGTAGGCGAAGGGAGGCTACCCTCTCGTTCACCGGGGTGAACCCCAACGTACAGGCACCAAGATGGGGGGCAACAAGTATGCCCACTCCTGCTCGGCGCCTCTCACCAGGGGCAACTCCAGAGTGGAAGAGTGTCCAACCCCTCTCAAGGAAACTGGTTCCAGAGCCAGAGCCATGCGTTGAGGTGAGTCCAACTATTTCTAGCCGGAACCTCTCAACCTCACACACTAGCTCAGGCTCCTTCCCCACCAGAGAGGTGACATTCCATGTCCCAATGGCCAGCTTCTGTAGCCGAGGATCAGACCGCCAGGGTCCCCGCCCTCGGCCACCACCCATCCCACATTGCACCCGACCCCTTTGGCCCCTCCCATAGGTGGTGAGCCCATGGGAAGGGGGACCCACGTCTCCTCTTCGGGCTGTGCCCGGCCGAGCTCCATGGGTGAAAGCCCGGCCACCAGGCGCTCGCCAACGTGCCCCACCTCCGGGCCTGGCTCCAGAGTGGGGCCCCGGTGACCCGCGTCCGGGCGAGGGAACATTTTGTCCATTTATTGTACTCATCATTGGGGTCTTCGGGCTGCACTTTGTCTGGTCCCTCACCTAGGACCTGTCTGCCTTGGGTGACCCTACTAGGGGCATGAAGCCCCTGACAGCATAGCTCCTAGGATCATTGGGACACTCAAACCCCTCCACCACAGTAAGGTGGCAGCCCAGGGAGGTATCTATCATTTATGTGTGCAATCAAAAGATGTAGAAAGAAATTGTATTGCAATGTTTCCCCAAATGGATCAATAACATACAGTATCCATGCATTCAGTTAATTACCATGTCATCAAGGTCAGACAACACTTCAACAGAGATGGGTGGAGCAACAAGTGTACAGTTGGTGTTGAGTGGATTGAAGCAACGCTGAGATCCGATTGCCACATCTTTCGACTGTTTCACAACTGCTGGAAGCTATGTAAAAGAAAAAATCAACAAGTTGCAAAAGAACAAAAATTGTGTGTCACTATACAGTACAGTAGTGTTTTGAGACCATTCAAAATTTACATTAGTCATTTGTGCAATGAAGAGCTGAGATAGAAGGAACAGGAAGTAGGAGACTGATCTAAAGAATAAATAACATTCAAGGCGTTCTCCATTCCACATTTGGTTTTAAAAATCAGTGTCTTAATTGCTTCACTCAAACTACTTGCTAGAAATAACCTCTCAAGGCTATCACAGTCTTCCTTCAGCCTCTTGTTTTCTGCCTGAAGCAGCTACAAAAACAGTAATGTTGCCGAAATACGTATTTCAAGTAAATTAGTATTTCAGCCTGGCTGCGGTTATTGTTCTGCTGGCTGGTCAGCGCATGTGTTAACGGACATGCGACGCAAAAGCGTGTGGATGCATGCGGGGCCTTGTCTCTTTGAAAAACCATCCAGGAACTTGAAGCAGAACCGATTACCTTCAACTTCCAACTGAATGTCTAGTTGTCGTCCAGACCAGTCGATGTCTAATAAAAAGCAAGTTTTACGAGCGCTGAGTCCGACACAAGAGCTTCATGTCCGACAGATGAAAAGAAAATAGCTACATTTGAACGAAGCGCGCAAAGCAAGTGTCGCGTTGATTGGTTGGATATGATCACATGCTACTTCCCCCGATAAACAAGAGTGACGTTGATTGGTTAGGACATGTTCACATGCTACCCGATAAGCAAGAGTGGCGTTGATTGGTTGGGACGTGATCACGTTCTACTTCCCCCAATCCAATCATAACGCTTGGGTTACAAGCCCACAAACAGAAAAATGGCAGAAAGCAAACAACTTCACAAGTACCTGAATGTTTCACCTCATGGAGTAACGCAGAATAAAATTGAATAATGATAATAATAATAATGATGATAATGATGATGATGATGATGATGATGATAATAATAATACCCTGATGCATGCTCAATAATAATAATAATAATAATACAATATACAATATATATACAACAATATAACAAAACAGCTCGAGCTGTTCCAAAAAACTGACAAAACGTTTAAAACAGAAGTACTAAAAATAAACCAGTGTGAAAATACTTTGTGTAAAATTACCTTGGCCAAAAGTTTAAACAGAAGTATAGATTAAGTATACTTATACTTTTAGTTTATTTTTAGTATAAGTCAAGTTTTTATTATTTTATTATTATCAACATCACAAAAGATAATAAAATTGAATACAACAATGAAAAAAGACAATAGACAATAGCCAGGGGGATTTTGCAAAAATAAAACAATTGTACAACATGTAACACATGTGCCAAGTCTTATGTATATATAAAAAAAAGAATAACAATATAAACAAAAAAGATTTTAATATAAGAGTTTGTCCATAAACCCAAGTTGAGAGCAAGCCCATATTGTTGTTTTTGCTTTTTGATTGGTTGAGGATCTAATTGTAAGTAAATATTGTTTAAATTCAATTAAAAAAACAGAGAAATCAGGTTTTTTCTTTAAAAAATTACATTTGTGTATATGAAATTTAGCCTTAATGATTAACAGATTAATTAAAAAGATATTCGGATTCATTTTGCCACAATGTTTAAACCCAAACAGGACATGTTCCCAATATAACTGAAAGCCTGCTTGTATTTTGAGTCAACATAGTTACAGAAACTTTGCCAAAACATTTTAGAATGAGGACACATCCAGAACAAATGAGTAACAGACTCAGGGCAGAGATCACAAAAGGAACAGTTCACCACAATGTTAGAGTTGAATTTCTTTAAATAGTCTTTGGCTGGGTAGATCCTGTGTAAGAGTTTGAAGGACACTTCTTTTACCTTGTTAGTGAGAAGAAAGTGATTTGGGAGCAACCAGGTAGATTTCCAAGAAATATTATTCCGAAAGCGATTCCAATATGGTACAACAGCAGGCGTAGAAGTCACATCTCTCTGAAACAAGGATCTGATTGATTTATTATTGTTCCGAAGAAGAGGGAGAAGACATATTTTGCCAACAGGAGAATGTATGGGAGTCAGAGTGGGAGACTGATGATAAGTGAGTCTTGGTCTTTGTCTGTATAACATGCAGATCTCTGTAGAAATAGCACCAAAAACTTTTGCATATTCTCCAGGAGAGATGGGAAAATTAAATTTAGAGAGAAAGGCCTCATAACCCAGCAACGTGCCAACACTGTCAAACAGTTGATCTATCAAAATAATGTTACGATTAAACCATGAGTCAAGAAATAAAGTTTTTTTCTTATATAAAATATCCTTATTATTCCATATGAAGTATCGATGAGGAGAGAAGTTGTGCTTGTAGATGAGTGACCAAGACAAGAAGGCCTGACGGTGAAAATTTGACAGTTTGATGGGGAGTTTTTGTATATCAAAATTACAGACCAAAAAGAAGTTCAGACCACCAAGTTTAGAGAAAATATGGAAAGGTAATGTTCCAAATAGAGGTTGGTGAATTAAAAAAATGACGAATCCAATTTATCTTGAACGTATTATTCAAAGTAGAGAATGATAAGCAATTAAGTCCTCCATTTTCATATGAATTCATTAGAGTGTATAAGTCAAGTATTGTGTAAAATAAACTTAGCTAAGTATACTTTTGATAAGTACCTAAAAAGTAAACTGAAAGTATACTCTTATTTTTTTAGTTTAAAATTAGTATACTTTAAGGATACTTGTATATACTACTTTTTGGTAAGGGCCCTCACGTGAACGCGTATCGCTCTAAGCTCTCAAAAAAAGTTAGTTTTTTGGGGGTGCAGATTAATTGAAATAAAATGGTCCGGTGCTTTAGTTATCATTAGTTCTAAAAACTCATAAATAATACATATATTAAACAATATAACTAGGGTAGGTGAGTAATCTTTAAACTAATAACAATTCTGCAAGTTTTTTTTATCATCATGCAGCTGTAAGTTAATTATATTACAGCACGATAGCACAGAGGACATGTGTCATTATGTAGAAAATTTGATATCACCCTTACCTGTTTAATCCTTCGATATAAGAGGGAATGCAATTTTTGACAAAGCAAATAATGAACCTGCTGACATCTGCAGGCCCTGTTTTATTTGCCCCAGATATTGTCCTACTGATACTCACAATTGTATCAGAGAACAAGTGTGATTATGTAGAAAAGTTGAATCATTCGTAATTTTTTTCCTCCAAGTTAGCAGCGGATGCATTTTTGGGGATTTAGAGCCCAAAAATGCATCCCCTACTAACTTGTAGAAATAAAGAGTTTGTAATGAGTTCACCTTTTCTACATTATTACATAATGTCCTCTGAGGGTGTATCATCCGCCGCCATGCAGCTGTCCCTTATATTTATGTTAAACCTATAATATTTTGTCACATTCTTTATTGAATGGGTAAGAATGGGGTCTAAACCTTTTTTTTCTTATAGGTGGCTGGTTCTAACATGATCGGGCATTGTAAAAAAAAA
>JBBPBX010033412.1:23117-33268 GCA_038048925.1 Garcialebias charrua
GTGGACTCCGATCCGGATCCGTTTTAAGCATCCGTTTCGGATCTTACGGTTGATCCAGAACGGATCCGGTCCGGAATCCGTTTGCTATCTGGGTGGACTCTCCCTTAGAGATAGGGTGAGAAGCTCAGTCATCTGGGAGGGACTCGGAGTAGAGCTGCTGCTTCTCCACATCGAGAGGTGCCAGTTGAGGTGGCTCGGGCATCTGGTTAGGATGCCTCCTGGACGCCTCCCTGGTGAGGTGTTCTGGGCATGTCCCACCGGGAGAGTTTCCAGAACAGTGCGGGTCAAAATGACAGTTCCTGGATCTTGTTCCGGCAGGATCCGGCTCAAATTAAGCACTGCTTATAACCTCTGGCAAGAAGAGTGTAGCTGCTTCAACATTACAGGCTCTGTTGAGATATTTTATAGTAAGGATCATTCTACTTTTCAGCCTATTCTGCAGATCACAGCTCACATGGCTTACGCCGACACACTAGCTTGACCCCCAATGATATTTGGAGGGCCTTTTGACCAACTTAGCAACCTCCTAGAACCCCAGAAAGTCACATGACTCTACCAGCACCACTCCAGCTAGGTCATATTGAATGTTTGTGTCCCTAGGTGATTCCTGCCTAGAGTAATTCATGTTCATACAGTTTTTTTTTTCTCCAAACAAACGGAGTAACCCAGAAGGCCCTATTTCACAGAGTACCATTAGGAGGATCCCAAGTGTACAGTTTTCAACTGTGGTATTTCTGCTTACTTCCTGTGAAGAACTATGGGTAATCAAACACTTGTTTTATTACACAGTGCATGTCATGCCACCTGATGATATTTGGAGTGTCCTTTCACCCTCTTACAATCTAACCTAGGTTAATTACACAAATTTTGAATGTCCAGAGGACCAGACTTAACTTTTTTAGATATTTTTTAAACCTGGATTATTGAACATGCATCAGGATGTCTGCGCAAATTGTTACCTTAATTTTCTGAGTACAGTACTAGTAACTTATTTCTCTTAGTCAGAATACATTACACATTCAATTACTTATGAAGCACCTAGGCACACCAACCTTAAAGGGTAAATTCATAAGAACCTCAGCTAAAACATTTCAAAAGCTGGTGTGTCTGGGTGCTTCTTGTCTTCTTCAGTGTTTTACATTTTCAACTCAAGAAATTTTTCAAACATGGCTTCCAGCAAAAACCCCAGAGGGCCTTTGGACTATCTGCCTTCAAAGCGGGAGATCAGGTGGGCCTGAAGGCAGCCAGAAAGAACCTGACCCAGGGCATCAGTGAGGCCAAGGAGCAGTATTCCAGGAAAATAGCTCACCGTTTCAAGGACAGCAAGGATACACGCAGTCTGTGGCAGGGAATACAGACCATCACAGACTACAAACCCCCCCCCCCCAGACCTGTGACAGCTCAACCTCTACGCTGAATGAACTGAATGAGTTCTTCGCTCGGTTTGAGGCAAGTAACAGCACACCTGCACATAAATTCCCCCCCTCTCCTGATGGCCAGGTGCTGGCGCTGTCCTCAGACAGCGTAAGGCGATCATTTATCAAGATTAATGCCCGGAAGGCCTCTGGTCCTGACAACATACCTGGTCGTGTGCTGAAGGACTGTGCAGGGGAACTCGCAGCGGTCTTCACGGACATCTTTAACATCTCACTGAGCCAGGCCATCGTCCCCACCTGTTTCAAAGCCACCACCATCATCCCTGTCCCAAAGAAGGCAACGCCCGCATGTCTCAATGACTATCGCCCAGTAGCACTCACCCCCATCCTGATGAAGTGCTTTGAACGGCTAGTCATGAAAAGCATCACATCTGTCCTCCCTGCCTCCCTGGATCCCTTCCAATTTGCATACCGACCTAATCGCTCAACCGACGATGCCATCTCCTCTGCCCTCCACACAGCTCTCACACATCTGGACACGAAGGACTCTTATGTTAGAATGCTGTTCATCGACTTCAGCTCGGCATTCAACACCATCATCCCCCAACAGCTCATCCATAAACTGGACAGTCTGGGGCTGAACACCTCAATGTGTAACTGGCTGCTAGACTTCCTGACCGGGAGACCACAGACAGTACGGATCGGGAGTAACACATCTAGCACCATCACATTGAACACAGGGGCCCCACAAGGATGTGTGCTGAGCCCCCTTCTATTCACCCTGCTAACACACGACTGCACACCATCGTACAGCTCCAACCACTTCATCAAGTTTGCGGACGACACAACAGTGGTAGGTCTCATCAGCAACAACGATGAGACGGACTACAGGAACGAGGTGAGCCGCTTGGCCTTGTGGTGCGGACACAACAATCTCACTCTCAACGTGGAGAAGACAAAGGAGATTGTCGTGGACTTCAGGAAGAGGGATGCACAACATGCCCCTCTGACCATCAACAGCACCGCAGTGGAGAGAGTGGACAGCACCAAGTTCCTGGGAGTGCACGTCTCAAAGGACCTGTCCTGGAGCAGGAACACTGCAGCACTGGCCAAGAAGGCTCACCAGCGCCTCTACTTTCTCCGCAAGCTGAAAAGGGCTGGAGCTTCAACCTCCATCATGTGCACCTTCTACAGGGGTGCCATAGAAAGTGTCCTGACCAGCTGCATCACTGTGTGGTTTGGTGCATGCACTGCATCCTGCCGCAAGAGCCTCCAGCGCATCGTGAAAGCAGCTGAGAAGATCGTCGGCACCTCCTTGCCCTCACTGCAGGACTTACACAGCAAACGCCTCACTCGGAAAGCCCACTGCATGGCAGGTGATCCCACACACCCACTACACAGCCGCTTTAGACTGCTGCCATCAGGGAGGAGACTGAGGAGTCTCCAGGCTCGTACCAGCAGACTGAGAGACAGCTCTGTTCATCAGGCAGTCAGAATGCTAAACACTCTGCCTGCTCTGCCTCCCCTCCCATTTGAACTGCCTTAACACAAAAAACTTTCTCACACATTACCACACAACACAAAGATTTTAACACTGGACTCTGTGTCATCAAACGGGTTATTCACTAAACTCTCGGTCATGTGTTCATTCAGTTTGCACTACTTCTCATATTTGCACTAATGTTTGTATTACAT
The DNA here is from genome assembly GCA_038048925.1 of Garcialebias charrua. Classification (NCBI taxonomy): domain Eukaryota; kingdom Metazoa; phylum Chordata; class Actinopteri; order Cyprinodontiformes; family Rivulidae; genus Garcialebias; species Garcialebias charrua. The sequence continues at coordinate 26,189 of JBBPBX010033412.1, forward strand.
TACTGCCTATAGTCATACTACTGTTTACATTCACTGTTTACATTTATTAATACTGTTTACATTTATTACTACTGTTTACATTTACACTACTTTTATCTACACTACTGCAGATACATATACAGCATTCTCTGACTAGCCTTATCTAAGGATGCCAAATGTGCCTTACTTCATATGCCACTTTGCCTCTATACCAACATCAACTACCTCATACATATACTGTGTACATTAACTTATATGCTGCTGTGCCACTCTTTGCAAATGTCAACGCTAGAAACTTCAGTTTATTTTATAGATATACGTTTTATACTTTTTATACTACTATGCAAAAACTCAGGACAGTATTACACTTTTATTATTTCATTTTATGCTTATGTTCATTGGGTGTTTGGTGTTTTAGGGGTGTTTGGTGTTTCAGTGTTGGTGTAAATTTTCATACTTTTATACTATTATGAAAAAACTCAGGACAGTGTTACACTTTTTTTACTATTTTATGCTTATGTTTATTAAATGTTTTAGTGTTTAGTGTTTAGATGGTTACTGTTGCACCGAGGGACTGAGAGAAACGCAATTTCGGTCCTGTGTATGTCCTGTACATATTGCAGTTCTGACAATAAAGTTGACTTTTGACTTTGACTTTGACCCCCTTAGTAAAACCCCCAAGAAGGCTCAAATCTCAGGATACCATCAGCAGGGCCTTAACTAAGTCATATTGACATTTGGTGTTTGTATCTATTTCTTATGAGGAACTGTGGGTTGTAAAACACTGGCTTTGGTCAGAAAATTTACCATTTTGTGACTTTTCAGGGTCTTTTAATTGTCTCACTTAGCAAGCATCAATAAGGCACATGTTCAGCAGAATGACAGGAATGTCAAATTATATTGGTGCCCCTAGGTCATTCCTGTTTAGAATTAATCGTATAGAGCTTTGGAGCGTGACGTCACTGGTCCGCGGCGCAAAGCGGCGCACAGCATTGTGGGAAAGAAATCGCCATTTATGAAGCCCTACTAAAAGAAGCTCTGTCTCTCGTTTTTTTGTTAGAATCTAAGAAGGTTGTAACAGTTTTGCAATGGTCTAAACATGCTGTGTTATTGGATGTAATGTCCGGTCACACGACCTGAAAGTAGATAGAAAACGGACTTTCTGTTTCCTGTTCGCTGCTGGAAGCAGCGCGAGGGAGCTCATGTGTCGGACCTAACAAAAAGGAGATGAATGTCCTGAAATCAGCGGTGACACGTCCTGATATAACTTTCTCCATGTCCCAAAATAACTGCTAGTTTGTTCCAGACACTGGTGAGTGTATAAATTCGTTTTGTTGGAGTTGTGCCATAATTTTTGCCACGATTTTGTCCGGGTGTTTAGTTCATAGAAGTGGGTCAGCCTAGTTTAGGTTGGGTTTATATTTTTTATATAACGTTGTCTGATTTTAGACAGTGGACAGCTGTGTTATTGTGAAATAAACTGTTTAAAGTTTGTAGTGTTGTCACTGTTACTGTTAATACTGATCTGTGTTCTGATACGTTCTTGTCAAGGCAAAACTTCGTGTGAAATGGATGGAAACTCCAGAAGAGCTCAGTGAAGCTGCAGATGGAGGAGCATGGACCAGCGGCAAAAAACTACAAATACACCGTCAATGTTGCTCAGGTAGTACCATATAAAACAATTTCTTCATGCACAAACAGAAAGGTAGTAGTCATCTGTTACAGAACAGGTCAGAGCTGAATAAAAACCAGCTGGAAAAAGTAAATTTAAAGTATTAAATAGGACTTCCTTGTTTTGTCATCATTGTTTAATGTGTCACACAAAACTCTGTCTAATACCTGTGTCTTTTTCTCTTCAAGGGATGGAGGTGACAAGCTCATAACAGAAGGACGTTGTTATCTGACAGAGGCTTTGATATTAGACTGTGTGAGAGTCAAGGTTCTTTATTGTCATTCACATCACATGTTGTACGTGAGGTGGAACGAAACTGTGTACATGAATGATGTGCTGAGGTTAAAATCCCTCTTCTCCACATCGAGAGGAGCCAGTTGAGGTGGCTCGGGCATCTGGTTAGGATGCCTCCTGGACGCCTCCCTGGTGAGGTGTTCCGGGCATGTCCCACCGGGAGGAGACCCAGAGGAAGACCCAGGACACGCTGGAGGGACTATGTTTCTCGGCTGGCCTGGGAACGCCTTGGGATTCCCCCAGAGGAGCTGCTGGACTCGTTGTTTTGAAATATTTTTACAGTTGAATAATAACAAGTGGTTATTTTTTCTCATTTAATAAAAATTAATGTGGTAAACATTTATGAAACATTTAATTCAGCACTAACATGTAAACATGATGAAATTGATCACATTTGTAGTAAACAAAGGGTAGGGGCGGCCGTGGTGTAGTGGTAATGGCAGTCGTCTCCCGATCGGAAAGTTGGCGGTTCGACTCCCGGGACCCGCACCATGTGTCGTTGTGTCCTTGGGCAAGACACTTAACCCTGAGTTGCTCCCGGTAGGACTGGAAAGCACCTTGCATGGTAGTCTGCCGCCACCGGTTTATGAATGTGTGTAGCATTCAATATATGTGTAGCACTTTGAGATTTTCAGTAATGAAAAGTGCATTATAAATTGAATTAATTATTATTATTATTATTATTAAACATTTGATGTATTAACAAATTTCATTAACAGGGATTAATCACTGACTACATAAAATCATAACACTAAAAGCTGTCTCTTAAATCATACCTGATCCTCTCGAGGATACAGTGTCTTTTTTCAGGTGATTTCTCGTAGCCCAGCCACAAAGAAGGATGTGGGTTTTTGTTTTCGGAGCATGTTCAACACATACTAGTTGCAGCCACAAATTCAGCTTTGTCTGATTATTCGTACAGCCACGAACAGCGCAACAGGTACCCGAGCTCCACAAGGACATCTTCGTGACAATATTAGCTCGAAATAACAGAAAACAGAACTTCAACAGAACTTCAACGACGCGCGCAGATTAGCAAGTAAACAACGAGGAGCCAATGCAGAAATTCTACTTCCGGGGTCAAACGGAAGTAAGACACATAAACGCTTCTACAGTGACACCCCCAGGAATAAGGTGGATTAGATTATTTTAAAATGTCATTGATTGGCCTTGTGTCAAGTTAGGTGTATGAGAAGAGATGTTGAGGTCATAACCCAAAGGCCCATGTCTGGTGATATGGACATACCATACCATACCATACCATTTTATTTATAAAGCACTTTAAACAGGAACAAGTCCAAACCAAAGTGCTGAACAAACAAACAAGCAACAGGCAACACAGACAATGAAGTACAACACGAAAGACATAAAAACATTGCAGATCATAAATAAAACGATCAAATACAAATCAGCTGGTGTTGAAAGCAACAGAATAGTAGTGAGTTTTTAACCGGGATTTGAAAACTGAGAGGGAGGGGGCCCGTCTGACAGGTAGAGGTAACTCATTCCAGAGTCTTGGGCCATATTGGGTATATTATATATTGTTATTTTTTATGTTTAAGATTAAAGCTTCAGAGTTGACAAACAGAGTGGCTGCCAAATACAGTAAGTTGTAATAAATGACGTTGTGACAGGAAACGCAGCAGGTGCATCAATGTAGTTAGCATTGGTGTCAGAAGTATCTGTAACAATAATGTTTTTTTTTTTAACTGGGGATACACGTCCCCCTCACATATAATTGATGTGGCAGTGGCACCTATGGGTTAAGCTTCACACACACACACAGGTTTGTCAATGTGGTTTAGCCGGACTTTTTCGCCAAACCCGCCCGAAGGTGGTTTACGGGGACTACCGCTTCCCGAGGTCCTAGCGACCTGGGACCAAGCTCAGAGCACTCTAAAAAATCTGAAAAAAATTTGGGTCACTTTAGCTTTCCGATAGGAGCTTCACAGCAAGTTTTACCACCCAGACTCCAGTGTGGTTTACAAGGACGTCAAAAAATGTGGTTTATGAGGACAAACAAACATTACGGGGTCTTTAAAGGGACAATTACGTCTCATTTAAACTCCGCCTACTTAACATAAAATTAACATAAAACACACAAATGTGACAGGACACTGCATTAGGAGAACTGTTTTTTGAACTGCTTTTATTAAACAAATTAGGCACATACTTTATTTACATTCACTAAAAAATCTTCACTAACAAATCTTCAAATGTTTAAAATAAAATAAAACTTAAATGTTTCAAATAAAATAAAATAAAAACTTAAATTCTGGTGACATATTTACATTATTATAAAACATATTAACATATACATATTTCTAAAACAAAATTTTACTTTTTCTGCAGGGTTAATCACAACCCAATGTAAAGTACAGGTGATCCCCGACTTACGAGCGATGAAAGACTTCTGAGATGACATATTTACATATTATAAAACATTAACATTATAAACATGAACATATTTCTCAAACAAAATTGTACTTTTTTTTAACAAGGTTCATCACAACACACTGTAAAGTACAGGTGATCCCCGACTTACGAGCGACGAAAGAGTTCCTCAGTCTGAGATGACATATTTACATATTATAAAACATTAACATTATAAACCTGAACATATTTCTAAAACAAAATTTACTTTTTTTACAGGGTTCATTACAACCCACTGTAAAGTACAGGTTATCCCCAACTTACGAGCGACGAAAGACTTCCTCAGTCTGAGATGCTGTATTCAGCTCAGTCTTATAAAGACTTCCTCAGTCTGAGGTGCTGCATTCAGCTCAGTCTCATAAATAGCACCCTCTCAAAGTGGATCAAACAGTTTGCTGATGACAGCCAAAACCAGCTGCTTATATGATCACATGATTAGGCTGATGGTCCTCATTGATCATGTGAGCAACTGGTTTTGGCTGTCATCAGGAAGTCTTTATTTATAAGACTGAGCTGAATGCATCTCAGACTGAGGAAGTCTTTCGGATGAAAGACTTCCTTAGTCTGAGATGCTGTATTCAGCTCAGTGGATAGTCTCCAGTCTATCACAGGGACACATTAACAAGTCTCCAGTCCATCATAGGGACACATTTACAAGTCTCCAGTCCATCACAAGGACACATTTACAAGTCTCCAGTCTATCACAGGGACACATTTACAGGTCTCCAGTCTATCACAGGGACACATTTACAAGTCACCAGTCCATCACAGGGACACCTGGACAAGTCTCCATTCCATCACAGGGACACCTGGACTAGTCTCCAGTCCATCACAGGGACACCTGGACAATTTCCAGTCTATCACAGGGACACGTGGACAAGTCTCCAGTCCATCACAAGGACACATGCACAAGTCTCCAATCTATCACAGGGACACATTTACAAGTCTCCAGTCCATCATAGGAACACCTACACAAGTCACCAGTCCATCACAGGGACACGTGGACAAGTCTCCAGTCTATCACAAGGACATCTGGAAAAGTCACCAGTCTATCACAGGGACACATTTACAAGTCTCCAGTCCATCATAGGGACACATTTAGAAGTCTCCAGTCCATCACAGGGACACATTTACAAGTCACCAGTCCATCACAGGGACATGTGGACAAGTCTCTAATCCATCACAGGGACACGTGGACAAGTCACCAGTCCATCACAGGGACACCTGGACAGGTCTCCAGTCCATCACAGGGACAGCTGGACAAGCCACCAGTACATCACAGGGACACGTGGACAAGTCTCCAGTCCATCACAGGGACACGTGGACAAGTTTCCAGTCCATCACATGGACACCTGCACAAGTCTCCAGTCCATCACAAGGACACGTGGACAAGTCACCAGTCCATCACAGGGACACCTGCACAAGTCTCCAGTCTATCACAGGGACACGTGGACAAGTCTCCAGTCTATCACAGGGACACCTGGACAAGTCTCCAGTCCATCACAGGGACACGTGGACAAGTCACCAGTCCATCACAGGGACACATTTACAAGTCTCCAGTCCATCATAGGGACACATTTACAAGTCTCCAGTCCATCACAGGGACACATTTACAAGTCTCCAGTCTATCACAGGGACACATTTACAAGTCTCCAGTCCATCACAGGGACACATTTACAGGTCTCCAGTCTATCACAGGGACACATTTACAAGTCTCCAGTCCATCACAGGGACACATTTACAAGTCTCCAGTCCATCACAGGGACACATTTACAAGTCTCCAGTCTATCACAGGGACACATTTACAGGTCTCCAGTCTATCACAGGGACACATTTACAAGTCACCAGTCCATCACAGGGACACCTGGACAAGTCTCCATTCCATCACAGGGACACCTGGACTAGTCTCCAGTCCATCACAGGGACACCTGGACAATTTCCAGTCTATCACAGGGACACGTGGACAAGTCTCCAGTCCATCACAAGGACACATGCACAAGTCTCCAATCTATCACAGGGACACATTTACAAGTCTCCAGTCCATCATAGGAACACCTACACAAGTCACCAGTCCATCACAGGGACACGTGGACAAGTCTCCAGTCTATCACAAGGACATCTGGAAAAGTCACCAGTCTATCACAGGGACACATTTACAAGTCTCCAGTCCATCATAGGGACACATTTAGAAGTCTCCAGTCCATCACAGGGACACATTTACAAGTCACCAGTTCATCACAGGGACACGTGGACAAGTCTCCAGTCCATCACAGGGACACGTGGACAAGTCACCAGTCCATCACAGGGACACCTGCACAAGTCTCCAGTCCATCACAGGGATACGTGGACAAGTCTCCAGTCCATCACAGGGACACCTGGACAAGTCTCCAGTCCATCACAGGGACACGTGGACAAGTCACCAGTCCATCACAGGGACACGTGGACAAGTCTCCAGTCCATCACAGGGACATGTGGACAAGTCTCTAATCCATCACAGGGACACGTGGACAAGTCTCCAGTCCATCACAGGGACACGTGGACAAGTCACCAGTCCATCACAGGGACACCTACACAAGTCACCAGTCCATCACAGGGACACGTGGACAAGTCTCCAGTCCATCACAGGGACATCTGGACATGTCACCAGTCCATCACAGGGACACCTGCATAAGTCTCCAATCCATCACAGGGACATCTGAAAC
>JBBPBX010033413.1:6959-23370 GCA_038048925.1 Garcialebias charrua
TATATATATATATATATATATATAGCGTATTCTTAGTTTAGCGTGTTTCTTAGTTCATACCTTAAGATCTTCATTTACAATTTATACTTTTGTTGGATGCAACTGGGATCCTGTGTACACAATTTTGTTCCACCTCATGTACCACATGTAAATGACAATAAAGGATCTTGACCTTGACCTTGCTTATTTTATTTACCGGTACATAGCACATTTAAATGGGCAAAGTGCTGCACACAAAACAATAAATAGCAAACATATCGTTATTATTATTATTATTATTATATAAAAGAAAAAATAGTAATAAATGTAAACTTTCATGCTGTGTTAAAAGCCAGTAAGGACAAATGTGTTATGACATGAAGCATAAAAACACAGAGTTGAAGCATGTTTGATTTTTAAGAAAGCTGATGTTTAGGAGTTGAGTAAGCTCGATCACCTCTGTGTACCAGCCTGGACCTCACAACACTAAAAGCAAATGATCATTGAGAGATCTGGAGGACATGAGGTTACAGGAGGTCAGACAGATATTTAGGAGCCTGCCTGTTTAAGGCCTCATAGATCATTGAAAAATAAAAAAGCCTCAATTGAAATATAAGCTTCTATTTTGGTTTCATGTCGAGCAGGGGTGCTCATAACGTAGATGCGATCTACTGGTAGATCTCTGAGGTCGTACTGGTAGATTGCAGCATGACATTAAAAAAATAATTGTCTGTTCAGTGTCCTGAGATTACTTCTTTTGTGAATTGACGCTATATAAATAAACTGAACTGCATTGAATCTTAGAACATCTTTACTCTGCAAACACAACAGTTCAGGTCAAAATACCGTATTCGTCGGATTATAACACGCTCCTGTGTATAACACGCTTTGTCCAATTATTGCCAATAAATTGGAAAAATCCGTAAATAACACGCTTCGGCGTATAACACACATCTATTATGTGTCACCGCTACGCGACGCGTCAGCGCCTCATTTGCCCTGCTTAAAATGGCGGCCACAGAAGCGAGCGAGCACGAAGAACTTCACAAGATTAATACGGTAAAAACAATTATTTCTTTGCTGAGAAAAAATATATTTCTTAGCTGACATTATAGCACAAGGGTTCCTGAGCTTAACCGATTCTTAATCAATTCATGAAATGGTCAAATCTGCTGAATTTAAATTGTTTCGGTTTGACTTCTTCCAAATGGTCGCGTGCGCTACTAAAATTAATTGTAAAAATTGGAATTTGATCTTAAACATCTCATAAAGCTAGTCAGTTGTAAATGACCACCAAATAATTACGCTCTGTAAGTTTCAAGAAAATCCGCGGTGTGGTTTATGAGTTATCTTGCTAAAAAAAAAACAGCGAACAACACAGCTAACAGCAGCTACATCCAGAGCAGGAGGCGGGCAGCGACAGAGTCAGTCCGACCAGAGGAGGCTTTTTTTTTTACACATGAGCTAGAAACGGTCTGGAAGTGTCCCCCTAGTGGACAAAAGTGGTACTGCACCATTTTTTGCCCAAAATGAAAAACGGCGATATCAGAGCCAAAAATGGGTCTAAAAATATGGGAAAAAATCCATAAAGAACACGCTTCGGCGTATAACACGCAGGACATTCAAATGAGTATAAAAAAACTGCATGTTATACCCAGATTTTTACGGTACTATAATTTTAAAGCCACAGTACAGTACTGTACTAGTTCATAATTTCTTATCTGGCAACCTGACTGACATAAAAACTACAGCATTTTTCATGTAAACCAGCTTATTTTTTGTTTATTACCCCCAATAAACATTGAAAAATCACTGTTTCCACAGGTTGTTTTCGTGTAAACGGGGCCTTATAGGGTAGATCACTTTGACTTGATCATTTCAAAAATAGCTTGCATGCTGAAAAAGTCTGAACACCCCTGATATAGAGTATGTGAGCTGAGCATACGATTATGGATGGGTCAGCCTCACCCGTCACAAACCTCACCACACGTCACTGGTTGTAGCTGAGTCATCAACGTCTACTCTGACTCTAACAGATACCATGACGCGTTTATGGCATATGTCACATTTGGTGACATGCATTCCTTCAAGAACCACTACTTGTCTTTTTTATGCCTTCAAATCAGTTCTGTTTTGACAGGAGGGATCATGTGTTCTGCTTTGGAGAGTTTTCAAATATTGTCATATACCAAGGTGCACAGTCTCTAACTAATCAAAAAAGGCGTTCAATACAGGATAAACTGGACTTTATTTGTTGCAGAAAACGTTTCGACTTCTGTCCAGAAGTCTTTTTCAATTCTGAATGAATGGAAGCTGTGAGAACGAGAAGTTTTATACAAGCCACGCACGTATAAAACTTCTCGTTCTCACAGCTTCCATTCATTCAGAATTGAAAAAGACTTCTGGACAGAAGTCGAAACGTTTTCTGCAACAAATAAAGTCCAGTTGATCCTGTATTGAACGCCTTTTTTATTTTATCATGTCCTGGACGACTGAGAATCTTCAGCAGCATGTCTCTAACTAATATGTTCTAACATTGTGCTTTGTGCTTCACCTTTTTGAACACAAGGTATTTTGCATATAGATTCCAAGTTAAGTGTCAACATATTTCATTTGTTGGCATAAAATTTGTAACTCAGTTTGTGTATACATAAACCCAGTGTATGTACATCATTGTGTACAAGAGCATAAACATGAGTGGACATGGTTAGTCTTTTCAGGGGATGCAGGGTAAAAATCCACTCAAGGTGGTTTACAGTGCCATTGTGTGGCCAAAATGAGACTGCAGCTGTAAATCATGAAACCCCTTTTCAAACTGATTTACCTGGATTGAGCATACAACTTTATTAAAACTTATTCCTATTCCCAAGTACACTAAAGGAGTTTTCCTCTGCAAAATGTGTCCAACTTGGATCACATTTTAGAAGGTTATGTGAGAGCCTGCACACTTAGACAAGGTCCACATCAAATTTCAGTCAACCCGAGTGATTTGTCAGGTTAGAATTTCAGCTTTTAGCAAGTTCTAAATCGTTAAAGGCAATTCTTATATGAACCAGTGAATATTATTTAAAGCTGGGGTATGTAAGATTGTAATGTAGTCTGTAACTTTTCAAACAATATATTTTTAACATTTTTCTTCACTCAGTCACTATCTATTGACAGACTGATGTTAGACAAAGTAATCTCTGAAAAAATCTATTGTCCCCTTGCTTCAGTGTTGCCAGGTGAGAAATGTAGGATTATCGTACTAGAGCCCTAAAATTATCGTATTTTGAGGGAAATTATCGTACACCCGTCAAAACCAAAATAACAAGTATGCACTATAGTCACTCTGTTGTTGAATTGCGTCTAACAGGCACTCACAGCATTGTGGCGTCAGTACGGGTGGGAACCATAGACAATAATACGTTTTAATGTCTGGTGGCAACTAATGAGCCCGCCCCCCGCGCTTCTTGTTTTGTTTCATGGCGGTTTTAATTTAATAACTCAACTAAATTCTGTCTATTACGTTTGTATTTTCAAGGAAATAATAACTTGATCTTTAGCTTTACTGATATCACTACTAAAAACATCCCTAATTGTAAATTTAATATTAATTTTATTTATTTATTTTTGTTAATGCATTCTTTTGCATTCATTTGCATACCCTGGACATCCCATAAAGACATGTTGAACCGTTTCAGGGAGATTGCTGGTGCACATGCCACAAAAAAGTCCTGTTGCAAGCTTTCCAATTATTTTAAGAGATTTATTAAGGTCTGTGTGTCCTAATGCGAGTAAGTTCCTGTTTCTTCCTGCTTTCCTTGTATATCCTACCTTTTTTGTTGTGTAAATGTCTTCCTGTATCAGTAATGTCCCAGGTTTCCTGCCATGTTTTCTTAATATATTTCTTAATTATCATTTAACATTTAACTTTATATAAATGTTCTCTCATTTTCATCACTTCTTCTTCCAGACCGGTGTCACACGAGACACGGCTCTGTTTTTTTCGTCTTTTCTAACTCATGGGGCGGGCGCAGCGGGCTATTCAGCCAATCATGGCCGTTGTTCTGCATATACGTCACTCTTAGGTCACATTTAGAAAAGCACGATTGGCTGGAATTTCAAGATGCATTCAGGGTTCACAAAAAAACTCCGACAGACAGTTGCGGCAGGCTGATGGAAACCGATCACAACTACACATTCAAGGAACTGTCAAATTATCGTATTTTTGGCCTTTTTCGGGATTATTGATCGTACATCGTACAGAGGGCAAAATTATCGTACAAATACGATAATTATCGTACACCTGGCAACACTGCCTTGCTTCTCTATCAGCATTTATAAAAACACTGAAAACACAGAGTGACCAGGACACTGACAGCCAATAAAAACAGAGTTGTTTGTCACGCCCCAACCCACGCCCCCACCTGTCCCAGCCGCAGCTCGTTCTCATTAAAAGGATTGCAAAGCGATGCAGGACTGTTTTTTATGTGACACAAAATGTATTAAATATCCCTTCTTTATCCCAGAGCTGGACTTTTATTTAGTTTTTTTGCCAAAAGTCAAGTGATCGCTTCATCCTTCACTGACAGGAATGAGGAAATGGATTTGTCACGACTCACGAGCGAATTAAAAACGTTGCTTCGTGAACCTCTGATGATTTCTGCTGGATTTTGTGTTGTAGGACTAGCGCTCCATGGTTTTTATTTTATTTTATTAGGTTTTATTAAACAGAATATTGCAGCGGCTCTGAGCAGACAGAAGCAGGGGGCGGAGCAGATCCCAAGTTCACCAGAAGCACGGACTGTGCCATATATGGCTCTGAGGGGAGGGAGCAGAATGCTTTTCTGCGCTGAAAATATTTCTAAGTCCCAGAGTGTTCATATCGCAGACCCTAGCTTTAATGTGTTGATTAAGAGAGCAAGGAACATGTGACCACTACTAAAATCAAAATTTGGTTACACAAGTTATGGGATCAAGTGACAAAACATTTAACTGCTGATGCAAATCGGAAAGCCATGTACAGAAACCGCAGCTGCATTACCTTTTGACAACATTTAGCAAGGCATTACAAAGCTGCTTAAAGTTCAAGCTTGTGATGAAATTATGGTAATTGACAAAAGCTCAACTCTCCATCAGAATTAGACACATGGGCATATATCTTACAAAGACCAATAAGTTGAAAAACCATTTTATTGATGTACAATAGAAAATGTGCAAAAGTATCAGCATCCAGCTTTCATCTGGCTGTGTGGGGGCAGAGGCTTATTCAGGTGGATGCCCACCGACAGACCAAACTCCCCACTGGCATGTTTTTCCTGAACATCAGGCTTCAGCTGGAAAGTCTTCTCATCAAAGCAGTCCAGAGAACAGAAGGACAGGGGCTTCTCTTCCAGGAGACCCTGCAGTCGTGCACGCCAGGCCTCCAACATGGCTTTACGATCCTCCTCAGCTGCAGAGGCTGGAGCCCAGAAGATCTGAGGGGCCAGAACCTGGAAGCCACAGTAGTTCAGGATGCCATTCTGTGGAGAACAGAACATTTGATCAAGTCACTTTGTGCCAGTTTTAATGAAAGAGGTGCATTTAAAGTCAAGACAGTACCTGCAGAGGCCACAGAGTGACGTTCATGTCTCCATTAATGCCAGTTGGGCTGAACATGGATTCAAGAGACCTAGTGGTGAAGGACAACATGGTCTTCTTGTCCTGAAATGGACAGACTAGGTTAAAACAAGTTATTTTGATGCCAGTCCCCAAGTCTTGTGATCCAAGTCTCACCTTGAAGACTCCCTGGCTGTAGCGCTTCTCCTGGGAAAAGGCAAATCCATGAGTGAGCACTCGGTCAATCCAACCCTTCATGACTGCAGGAAGTCCAAACCAGTACATGGGGAACTGAAAAGGCAGATGGTCAGTCCACCAATATACCATACCACTTTATTTGTAAAGCACTTTAAACTGTGACAGTGCACAACAAAGTGCTGTACACGGACAGAAAGACAAAAGCACAAAACAGAAAAACAAAATGTTGAGAGTGGGGGAGTCATTAAGGGTAAAAGTTTTGCTTCAACAATACTGATGGCTAAACAATACCTGAAATATGATCAGATCTGCTTCAGTGAGTTTAGTTTGCTCTTTAGTGATGTCATCCGACAATCTTCCTTCCTCCAAGGCAATCCTGCTCTCCTTCAGGTAACAGAAGTTCTCAGCATCCTTCACTTCTCCTGAATAAAGCAAAAGCAAGATGAATCCACAAGGATAACCACCAATTAAGCAACTAACTAACTTTCATGTATACCTTTGATATCCTCAGCAGTGGCTGTGGCTTTAAAATTCATGGCATACAGGTCAGACACTTCTACTGTACAGCCCTGAGCAGTCAGAACCTCCACAGCAGCATCTTTAGCTGCAGCGTTGAAGGAACCAGAGCTCTGGTGGGCATAGATGATCAAAACCTTGGCTGCAAAATTAAAATTACAATTCCAATAAGATCAGTAGCTTCTCAATAAATACACTGAATTGACTTTAATCTTGTGTACAACTACACTCTCAAACTGTGTCAAATAGACTAAAAACCGTGAACCGATGAAAAGCAATACCCATTGTGATGCAGCCCCCACTAGACCTGATGAACCTTGAAAAGCCAGTTCAGTGATGCTCAGCATGCAGCAAACTGTCATCAGGCTGTTTTTATACAGTACACACTTTTAGTTCAGGCTCACTCAGGTGTTGTCACTCAGCAAATCAACCATCAATCTATTAATCAATCATTCAGCTGTCCCTTTAGGATGAGTTCTGTTCTTGGATATCAAACTTCATGTGGACGTGTGACTCTATAAAACATATACAGTATGTTCTATTAGACTGTCTCCTCTCATCTGTGTGCCCTCTGATCTTTATAACATCTCCACACTAAAGCTTTGGTATTTGCTGTTTTGAAACATTAGAAAATCACAGAAGATCTGATATGGGAAATGTACTTTCAAAAACATCTTTGTAGAAATTATTTTTTTTAAAATCCCAATCATGTAAAAACAAGTTTTTAATGAAGAAACACTGAATATGTGCTAAAGATAGTTTAAATTATGGTCAAACAATCATTATTATTATTTTATTTTATTTTTTTATTCATTTTACAATAATGAAATACAACAATTAACATATATGTAATTGGAAAAGAAAAAATATATAAAATGTAAAATGAAAGGTAGCAGATGAAGAAAATATCTTATCTGCTCCTTATTTATCTAATAAGAATTCAAACAAATTTTCCCTTCAAACTAGTTCTAAATTGCGGTTTAACAAATACATCTTTCCCATTGAGATTGTAGCAGCTTGATCTTTTCACAAAATACATTTGGACATTTGACGGTAGTGTATTATTTTTGTTTTAGCTCTATACATAAGTAACAAAATGTTATAATCCACCAAATCATAGAACTTCAGCAATTTCATCTGATAAAATAATTGACTTGATGGGTGACAGTAATGCTTTCTTGCTATAATTCTTACAATTCTTTTCTGCAAAATAAAAATAGGCATTGTGCTGTTTTTACATGCTTTTCCCCATACATTAATACAATAAATCAAATGTGGCACAGTCATTGTATTATACAACAAATGCAATGCTTTGTCGTTTAGTAGATATCTAACTCTATAAAATATTGCAATTGATTTAGATATTTTCATTTTAACCAAATTTATATGTTGTTTCCATCCGTAGATTATCATCAATGACATTATATATTTTTACCCAGCTAAAAGGAGATAATTTTGATGTGTATACCTAAACAATGTGGAAATTTGGTCCAATTTAACAAAACAAAAGCTCGAAATAAAAGTATTAAAGGTTGAGTAAATGGGGAAACATTTCCTGCTTACAACTGAAGCATGTGATGAATATTTAGTGTTTGTTTTTACACACTTTTTTAATCTCTCTTTTAAACCTGAATGGATCAAAGAACATTTTATTTAGTACAGCTGAAAAAAAAATCTAATAAAATGCTAACAAAATTTCATAAAACATCCCAATCATGAACTTGTGCAAGGTTTGTTAATAGATTCTAAACACGTCATCTTTCAGAAAAACAGTTGACCAAATCAATGTAAAATATTTTAATTTCTTTCAGTCCTAAAAGTAAAACAGCATTTTTACTCCTTCTTTCACTCTTGAAGAGCAGTTTCTAATAAGTGAGAACATTTGAGTAAATTTTTTTATAAAAATGATAATCCAGTTTTACACGTTAAAAAGTGAGTTTTTTTACTTTCCACTTGAAAAGGAACCTCAAATTTAACATCAGCATGTTCTTGACAGAAATGCTAATTTACTTCCTATCATTTCCTTTTTCATTGTTCTTGTGGTGCCATCATGTCATTTGAATACACTGCTTCTTAATGAGATGCTCCACACACTTGCACTTGTTTTATGCATTTTTTAAATGAACGTCAAAATCTCATCAAGACTTGTCACCTGCTGTGATCATCAGGAATTACAATATGTTTCTTTAGATGTTTGTATTCTGCATCAGGAAGTTGTGTCTCATGAAAACAGTTTGGTGGTCTAATAATTAATTCAGAGAAATTGACAACTGTCAAACCCACTTTCACCTCCAGTCGAAACAGGAGTATTTTCTTATTTTAACTGTGTAAAAGCTTTCTGGAAGGGACTTGTTTTATTGGAAGTAAGAATTCTGCAATATTACTCCAAATTACCAAAGTTAACTGGGGGAATAAACATCTGGAAAGTAGTTCTAAAAAAATGAATAATGATGTATATCTCCTAGCCTTTTTACTTTAAGGACTCAACATGAACTCAAACATAGAAGCTCATAATTCCAAGACCAGAGCTCTGACCACTGAGCTACTGCAACCCCATGCTTTCTAAAGTCATATAAGTATAAGAACCACCTGTGTGCTATCTAAGTTTAAGTAAACACTGAAAATAGGCCTACCATATTAGATAAAATGTATTGTTAAATCTGCCAATGTCCTCAATTTTCTGTGCTGTATACATAGTTCCCATGTGACGTCACATCCGTCTTACTTCCGGGTGGACCCTCATTTTGAAAGTCAGAACAGGGGACAGCGCGGTTTAATGGATGTTCATTTTTCACGTTTTTTTTTTTGTGTTAATTTCTAATTAATTGCAATGGTTACTTCGTGTTGTGTCAGTGGGTGTTCCAGTCGGGTAGACGTTTGGGCAACGCGCAGGTTTCAGTTAATCAAAAAAAAAGTAACGTGAAGGATTTATCTCATCGGAGAAACTGGACAGCAGCCCCTCCTCGCTCTGAGTCTGGCTTGGATCTGCTCTGGAAGACGTCGTCCTTTTGGCCGGTAAACAAAATATTCTACATAAATCATTTTGTGAAACTATGTCAGAACAATGTTAGAGTACAACTGTCTGTGTGTTAGAGCTGGTTTTTTTTTTTCATTATTTAGCAAACCGTCTTGCATGCTGTTAGCTTAGCATCTCGCTAACGCGACAATGGCCTCACGGTCCACCAGGACCGGCGGGGGAAACCGTCCCAGTTGGAGAAGGAGGACGGGAGCCAAGTCGTGCGGGCGACGCGTCGGTCCCATGGGACGTGACCCCGCGACGGATCCACGCCGTCCGACCTGAGCTCCTGCGAGCCTCGCTCCTGCGAGCCTCGCTCCAGATGCTAACAACATGCTAACTTCCAACACGGTAAGACTCAAAAGTGCTGGTTCTGGTCTGTGTTCAGCTTGGACTGTTTGTTGGCTGTGTGTTATTTTAGTTAAACCTTTTTTTAGCTGGTTAGATCTGATTGAGACAGTTTACACATCTTTTTTGGATTTAAAGCTGTGAAGCTCTGCGCTGTGAAGCCGGTGTGCGCTCGCTCCTTGTAATAATTAAATAATTAATGATATCGGAGTAACTACTTTGTGACAAGTTGTCTGATTCGTCTGCCATGATTTCTTTCTCAAACTCATTTAACTCGACCACTGCCAGTTTGCTCTTGTTCCTTGGTAAAGCTGTGGTTGCTCGTGTTTTTGTCCGTATAATTTGCTCTGCTAGTTCGCCATCTTGCCTTCTTCTGCCTTCAGATGTGGTGCGAAAACCGGTTTGCGCAATACTGGGGGCGTGTCTGGGAACTATGTGTTCATGTCTAGACTATCTGCTCTGAGCTGTCAAAGACTTTGACAGGTCCCTGCTATCAATGTGTGAAGTGTGACTTGTCAATTTACATACAGTAGGATGTGTGTGTGTGTTCTGTAAGCTCTGTTTTCACACACTGAACTTTGAATGGGTCACAGGTACGTGTTATCCCAAGTATGTGGGGGTGTTAGTTTCCAATTTACATATGTTGGTGCGTGTCTATGGCTTATCCTGTTATAACTTCGCCCTCTCACTGTCTCCTCACTAATTGATAAAGCTCCTCGGATGAGAAGCGAAACGTCTTGTTTGCTACAAATAAAGTCCAGTTGTTCTGTATTGAACGCCTTTTTTGATTTTATCATGTCCTGGACGACTGAGAATCTTCACCAGCATATTGCTAAACATTTTGGGAAGGATACCCTAAGAGCAGTGCGGGAGTTTGAGAAGATGTCAAGGAAGCTTGCAGACTACAGGAACCATCTTCGTTTCAGTCTGAGATGCAGACAAGGAAAACTCACCCCCAGCAGTCTAAAACTCAACTCCACAATTAAAGGACAAAGAGCTGAAGGAATCCTCCTGAAAGCTCAAAACAAGCTGCTCAGTGAGAGAATACGACAGATAAACTTCACCATTGAAGCTCTCTCACTCAAAATGGACCAGAGCCTCCAGAAGCTGTCTACTCTTCTACCACTGCCGCTGTTGGAAGAAGTATCTTGCTTTGTTGAAAAGGCCCAGCTATCGCAGCATCAAAAAAGCAAGGAACGTCAAAAAAGTAAGTTTCTGAGACTAGAGAACGGTTTTCTCATCACAAACCATCAGTCAAGATAAGGAGTTGGTCACCAACACAAACACTCAGGAACAGTGGGTTAGAAATTTGTCTAACAGGACCTTAACACAACCTGAGAAAAATGTGCTGGCAAAAGGACTGAATTTTGCAATCGCACCACAAGAAATACCTGTTATGGAATTAATCACGGCCACTGAATCTGCGATTAGGAACAACAACTTGACAGGAGCAGAGGCAGAACAACTCCGAATGAAAATATCAGCTACACTCTCCAGTGCCAAACTGCCTCCTTCAAATCTTACACCGCAGGAAAGGAAAGCTATAACATCACTCAGCCAAGACCAAAACATCACCATTTTACCAGCTGACAAAGGAAGATGCACAGTAATACTCAACACGTCTGATTACCAGGGAAAAATAACCACACTGCTGAGCGACAGGAACACCTATGAGCCCCTGAAGAGGGACCCAACTAACACTCTTTAAAAAGAAAGTCACAGATTACCTGCAAAAACTTGAAAAGGAGAAAATAATCACTCGATCATTGTATTATAGATTGTACCCGGGGGAAGCTACTCCCTGTCTGTATGGACTTCCAAAAATACACAAAGAAGATACACCTCTCAGACCCATCGTCAGCAGCATGAACTCAGTTACATACAATGTTGCTAAACATCTGGCTGGTATTTTAGCTCCTCTGGTTGGAAACACACCTCATCACATAAAGAACTCCATTGATTTTGCCAACAAAGTTCAACATTTGAAGCTAACCCCGGGAGAAACTCTTGTATCGTATGATGTGACTTCTCTTTTCACGTGCATACCCATTTCTGAAGCAGTAGAAACCATCAAAAAACGACTTCTACAGAGAAGGATTTGGACAAAAGGACCAACTTCACCCCAGACCACATCTGCACCCTGCTGGATCTCTGCCTCTCCACCACTTATTTCAAGTTCAATGACAGATTTTACAGACAGAAGCACAGCTTGCCATGGGATCTCCAGTGTCACCCATTGTTGCAAACCTCTACATGGAGGAAGTGGAACAGAGAGCCCTAAACTCCTATGAGGGAACAACTCCAAGCCATTGGTTCCGATATGTGGATGATGGGTCCAAATCCAAGCCAGGGAGGTGGAAGCGTTCACCAGACACATTAACTCGGTCAATAACAACATAAAGTTCACCAGAGAGGATGCAAACGACAACAAGCTGCCTTTTTTGGACTGTTTGGTTCACATGGAGGGAGAGGACAGTATCAACATTGAAGTTTACAGAAAACCAACACACACAGACCAGTATCTTCTGTTTGACTCTCACCATCCACTGGAGCACAAACTCTCTGTCAACAGAACTTTACAGCATCGGGCCGAACACATCCCCACAAGGACAGAAGGGAAGAAAAAGGAACAGAAACACATTGAAAAATCTCTTCAAACATGTGGATATCCTAACTGGGCCTTTGTCAAGTCAGCGAGGAAATTTACAAAACACAATAAGGAACAGAAAAAGGTGAACAGATGAAAAAACATTGTCATCCCTTATGTTGCTGGAGTCTCAGAGAATTTCAGAAGGATTTTCAACAAACACAACATCCCAGTACATTTCAAACCCAGCAGGACTCTCAGACAGAGGCTGGTCCACCCTAAGGACAAGACACCCACACACAGAGTGGTGTAGTGTATGCAGTCCAGTGCAGCGAGGACTGTCCAGACCTCTACATTGGAGAAACTAAACAGCCCATCCACAGAAGAATGTCCCAACACAGGAGAGCCTCCTCCTCTGGACAAAACTCAGCTGTTCACCTCACGGACAAGGGACACTCTTTTGAGGACCAGAATGTACATATTTTGGACCGAGAGCACAGGTGGTTTGAGAGAGGTGTGAAGGAGGCGATTTATGAAAAATGAGAGAAACCATCGTTAAACAGAGGAGGAGGTCTAAGATTCCAAATTTCTAAAAACTTATAGTGCAACCCTGGGTTTGGTTCCCAGGCGCCTCACACCTGATGAGAACAGAGGAGCCTCGTTTGGGAATTAGACTAACAAGACTTTGAGAGGTCCCTGCTATTAATGTGTGAGGTGTGACTTGTCAATTTACATACAGTAGGTCGGATGTGTTTTCTGTAAGCTCTGTTTTCACACACTGAACTTTGAATGGGTCACAGGTACGTGTTATCAGATGGTGTAGTGGCAAGGGAACTGGACTTGGGACCCGGAGGACCCTGGTTCGAACCCCAGTCACGGCATAGTTTTGTGGTGTGTTTGAGCAGCACATCTAATCACACTGCTCCCCGGCGCGCTTTCTATAGCTGCCCGCTGCCACCTGGTGGTGATTGGGTTAAATGCAGAGTCAAATTTCGTCTTGTGTGGAAACATGCATAGATGACAAAAATATGACATTATTATTATTATTATCCCAAGTATGTGTGGGTGTTAGCTTCCAATTTACATATGTTGGTGCGTGTCAATGGTTTATCCTGTTTATAACTTCTCTCTCTCACAGTCTGCTCACTGAATTGATAAAGCTCCTCGGATGAGAAGCAAAATGTCTTTCTGTTACAAATAAAGTCCAGTTGTTCTGTATTGAACGCCTTTTTTGATTTTATCATGTCCTGGATGACTGAGAATCTTCACCAGCATGTAACAAGAAGAAAGTGAAGGCGTAGTGCTGAGAAGATACTGTATGAGGTCTTGGAGCAGCAGAACCATCTGGTTAGGATGCCTCCTGGACGCCTCCCTGGTGAGGTGTTCCGGGCATGTCCCACCGGGAGGAGACCCAGAGGAAGACCCAGGACACGCTGGAGGGACTATGTTTCTCGGCTGGCCTGGGAACGCCTTGGGATTCCCCCAGAGGAGCTGCTCCAAGTGGCTGGGGAGAGGGAAGTCTGGGCCTCCCTACTTAGGCTGCTACCCCCGCGACCCGACCCCGGATAAGCGGAAGAAGATGGATGGATGGATGGATGGATGGATGGAAACAGTCTGGGTTCAGAACATCAGGAGGTCCAGACAGACCCGGAGAGAACAGAGGTTCTGCAGATAAATCCACCTCAGCTCACTCTCTCTGACTTGACTTGAATGGACTAAGTCCTGGTGGCCCTGAGGCGGACCTGTTTGGACCGGACTTGTTGGTCCAAAACATCCCATAGTTGCTGGTCTGAACAACACCTCCACCTGGCCGTGTTTCACTGTCGCTCGAAGAACCCGGTGCTGGTACCGCAACGGTTCTCCTATATGTTTCCCATGATCCCCTGAACCCCGCCCTGACACGCCTTGCTCAAGTCACGCCACCTTAGCGTGACACTACTGCCACGGACCTCCTACCTGCTCCGGGTCTCCTTCAAGTCCTCAAGAACCGAGCTGCACCGGAGATCACGGACTCCATGTCACGCAGAGAACGCCGGATCCTGCAGGATTCTGTAGAACTGGAGCTCCAAGGATCCTCCAAAGGTAACGGACCAGACCCATTCGCCCCTTCAGAGGTCAAAGGTCGCAGTGGGCAGAAATGCAAACCCACAGCAGTTCCTGAAATCTCAGGTCAGACTTTGGAGGTTCTGGTTCTGTCAGATCTGCAGCAGCCAGAACTCACCAAGTCATCAGATGGAGAAAACAGCCGGGTCAGAACCTGATTCTGATACCAGCCTCCCCCTGCAGGCCTCTGATCCACCGCCGACATTGACGTGAACATCTCACAAGGTGGACGTGTCATGTGACTCTACAACCCAAACACAACTGTCCCGATCAGAACCAAATAACTTTTCTGATATGTCTGCAGATCATTCATCAGAATTCAATTCATTAACTTATAAATAAAAGTTTTATAAAAACTATTAAAATGTTTAGGTTCTGAAACTCAAATTCAAATCGACCCTGAAACAGAACCCAGCAGCCCCCAGCTGCATTATCTCACACATTTACCCAGAATTCATTCTGACCTGTTCAGGCGTCATGGAACATGACTGAGATTTGGATCAGAACATCCAGGCTGAGCTGGTCCATTTCAACCCACCTTTGTTGATCTTGCCCATGACGGCAACCTCCAGGTACTTCCTGTTGTCCTGCTTGCTGTAGAGACCGAACAGAACCCCGCCCAGCTTGGGCGGCAGCCGGAACGTCGACACCACGTAGACGTCACTGAGCGCGCTCAGTCCACCTGACAGCTTCTCCACCGCCGCCACATTCTGCTTGGAGTCCTGGAGGCTCAGGATGTCGATCACTGAGGGGGAGGAGACAAAAAACATGAGATATCACTGAGAGGGAGGAGTCAAAACATCTGAGATCTCATTGAGGGGGAGGAGACAAAACACATGACATCTCACTGAGGGGGAGGAGACAAAATACATGTAATTTCACTGAGAGGGAGGAGTCAAAACACCTGAGATCTCACTGAAGGGGAGGAGACAAAACACACAAGATCTCATTGAGGGGGAGGAGATAAAACATGAGATCTCATTGAGGGGGAGGAGATAAAACACCTCAGCTTTCACTGAGGGGGAGGAGCCAAAATATGAGATCTCACCGAGGAGGTGGAGATAAAACACATGACATCTCACTGAAGGGGAGGAGATGAAACACCTGAGATCTCACTGAGGGGGAGGAGACAAAATACATGTAATTTCACTGAGAGGGAGGAGTCAAAACACCTGAGATCTCACTGAAGGGGAGGAGACAAAACACATGACATGTCACTGAGGGGGAGGAGACAAAACACATGAGATCTCATTGAGGGGGAGGAGATAAAACACATGAGATCTCATTGAGGGGGAGGAGATAAAACACCTCAGCTTTCACTGAGGGGGAGGAGCCAAAATATGAGATCTCACCGAGGAGGTGGAGATGAAACACCTGAGATCTCACTGAGGGGGAGGAGAAGAAACACATCAGCTCTCACTGAGGGGGAGGAGAAGAAACACATCAGCTCTCACTGAGGGGGAGGAGCCAAAACACCAGAGATCTAACCGAGGGGGCAGAGACAAAACACATGATGTCTCACTGAGGGGGAGGACCCAAAACACCTCAGTTCTCACTGAGGGGGAGGAGAAGAAACACATCAGCTCAACACTGAGGGGGAGGAGCCAAAACACCAGAGATCTAACCGAGGGGGCGGAGACAAAACACATGACATCTCACTGAGGGGGAGGACCCAAAACACCTCAGTTCTCACTGAGGGGGAGGAGCCAAAACACCTGAGATCTCACTGAGGGGGAGGAGACAAAACACATTACATCTCACTGAGGGGGAGGAGAAAAAAACACAAGATCTCACTGAGAGGGTGGATACAAAACACCTGAGATCTCGCTGCGGGGGAGGAGACAAAACACCTCAACTCTCACTGAGGGGGAGGAGCCAAAACACCTGCGATCTCACCGAGAGGACGGAGACAAAACACATGACATCTCACTGAGGGGGAGGACCCAAAACACCTGAGCTCTCACTGAGGGGGATGAGACAAAACACCTGAGATCTCGCTGAGGGGGAGGAGACAAAACACCTCAGCTCTCACTGAGGGGGAGGAGCCAAAACACCTGCGATCTCACCGAGAGGATGGAGACAAA
>JBBPBX010033414.1:2509-17418 GCA_038048925.1 Garcialebias charrua
TTCTCTGCGGTCTAAAACCCGCAAAGACACGCAGACAAAAGCGATCCCAGAAGCTGCTCAACTTGCTTTTAGTATAGGGTTGAAAAAAATGTGGAAAAGTTTCCAGATGTAAGCTTTTTTTGTTCTAAAATATACAAATATTTTTGTTTTAAATCAAAGCTCAATCAGGATTTTTTCCATCCACATAATTTATGAAAAAAATTACCATATTATACCTTTCAGCTAGTTAAAAACCTCAAAGACTTGCGTTTAATGAATAGTTTTTAATATACCTCAATATGTCTCAAATTTTCACAAGAGACATCAGGTATTTTGTTTTAAACCATATTATTAGCCTGGTTAAAACCAGACCCTTGTCCTTCACTTCGCTTTGTACTAGGGTCTGGGATTTCTCCCATAGACAACAATTTCTCCGGTCGATTTTTGACCGGACCAATCAGAGAACAGAAGGTGGAGTTTTGTTAGTTTAGCCTGGCGAGGTCCAGGCTATCAGATAAATGCTCAGAAACCACTCGGTGGATATTTTTTCTGCTACCAGTGTGTAATTATATGTCTTTAATTTACTGACTGTTGGCCTGGATGAAACATTTGAGATAAAATTCGATTTTTTATCATTTATTTTCGTAGCGCACCCGAGGCTGTTTGGAAAATGTCAAACCGAAACTATTTAAATCCAGCAGATTTGACCATTTCGTGAATTGATTTAGGAACTGTTAAGCTCAGGAACACTTCTGATATAACGTCAGCTAAGAAATATATTTTTTCTCAGCAAAGAAATAATAGTTTTTTACCTTGTTTTCATGAAAATTCCTTCGTGGCGGCAGCCATTTTAACTGACGACGTCAGTCGACGTCGTTCAAAACTCCGCCTTCTGTTCTCTGATTGGTCCGGTCAAAAATCTACCGGAGAAATCGTTGTCTATGGGAGAAGTCCCAGACCCTAGTACAAAGCGAAGTGAAGGACAAGGGTCTGGTTTTAACCAGGCTAAAACCATATACCTGTACCATAAAAAAAAGTTATCCCCTTATCTTTTTGTTTAGTCAGCTACAAATGGACTGACATTTTACATACCGGTATGCATCACTGAGTGATTACAGTGGATTGCACAGGCTTCTTAGGCAGCTTTTTAATTTATTTTAGTTTATTCAACCTTTATTTACGTATACAGGTAGTCTCGTTGAGGCATGAGGACATTTTCATGAGACCTATTACGTTTTTTTAGACTAAAATTTCTGGATTTCTTTTCATAAAGACATATACCAACTAGGAGGTGGTCTCTAAGAAAACTACTGATAGTTTATTACAGGCAGTTAAGGTCAGTGAACTGGACACGTGAGTGTGAAATGAGAACTTTTGCTCTGTGTGTGTGTGTATATATTTTGTCATTAGGTGTGTGAAGAATGTCCTGACAGCTGGGATTTTCTGTTTTAATATCTCCCCCCTCTTTCAGCCTCAAGACTAAAACAGATCAAACCAGTTTTTAGAGTTGTTTGAAGCCCCCTGGGCATCTGGTGAGATCTGTCAGCCTCCAGAATTCAGATTTTTAAAAATAAATAATAGTCAAACAATGTGCTGCAATTAATAGTTTATGTTGTTGTTTATTTAAAGCCTTTACCTTTTACGTAATGTTATTGGTTTGGTTATTCGCCTGGTGTGCTGTGGGTGTACTTAATAGCTATGTTTCCATCCAATTTAAATTCGATTTTTGAGCGAATTTTAGAAAATTTCGCTAAAATGTAAATTAAAATTATGAGGATCAGAAGTGTTTCCATTAACTGGCTTGAAGCGCATCTGCAATGCCACGCAAAGCGTCTCTACGTCAGACGTCAGCGTCATTACGTCACACGTCAGCGCCATACGTCAGACGTCAGCGTTACGCACTTCCACAGTAAACAGGAAGTAGCGTTTGAAAACAGACATCTCGGCAAAATGGAGAGAATATTTCAGGTATGTGTTGCTATCGGGCAAGTTGTATTTATTCTGTCATGCCAACTAGTTTTAGCGATGTTACATGTTGTCCGGAGCGGAAACAGCTGATCAGTCACGTGACGTGAATGTTCGCTGCGGCAGAACTGAGTCGGCTAATCTGTTTCCATCTGTCGTTTAGCCGACTCAGCTCTGAATCGACTCCCCAAAAACTACCTCAAGCGAGCGTATAAACTTTAGAGCGACTTAGAGGAAGTTAACTCGAATTATGCCGTTTCCATTTAGCTTTTCTGATGCGATGCTTCATAATGCGCACCTAGAAACCTTGATGGAAACACACCTAATGACATTTTGTATTTTTCTCATCACTTTTTTCTGCATATTCAACAAACTGCATCTCTATAAATGTATTCCAACTGGCCTGAGTGTTGGATTTTTGCAGCTAGATTTGTAATGTGATACATTAAGGGAAAAAGTAATATAACCTTAAAAAGTTGCCGTGTTCTCCCCAGCTGCCGTTAAATCCTGGCAGGTTAAAGTTTGCAGTGACTTGACATTTCATGCCCATCAAATCTCAAATGTTAATAAAAATATAGCAGTTGAATTTATTCTCTTCTAGTCAAACTTATTTTCAGACCTTATTGTATCATCACAGTTCTAAACTGGCACAAGGTGGGCACAGGTTTAGTTTTTTTCGTTAACCTTTTTGTAAATGGGCAGCTTGATAATTAGAAGATGTCACAACTTTCTTTCAGCACCTAGAGCGGGAAAAGCTACAGTGACTGTTGGTCATTAGTCTGTTTTTATGTCTCACGCCCACTCTTATCTTACAAAGCTGGACAATTTGCCACTACTTAACAAATAGTTTTGGCTGTCTTGAAGAAGCAACTGCTCATATGAATAAAGTCATGCAGGTGGATGGATGAGTGTAACGCTGTTTTAACCTCTTTTCTTTTTTAAGTACCATTTACATGTGAACAGTTCAGAAACAAGGCAGTTTGGACAACTCTGTGTTTTAAAAACCAAAAGATCCAAAGATCTAAAGCAATTTGAAAACTGCATGCTTATGGATGCTTTTAAGACCTTTCTATGTGTCGCTAATCCACATTCTCTGTGCATCATCCCTGTAGCTAAGAAGAAGACTAAGAAGGGAAAGACCCTCACTCTCAATGACTTTCTGGCTGAAGACGGTAAAAGTAGTAGTAATGCACCTCCGAGCTACCCGTCCAAGTCCACAAGCTGGGCCGACGAGACCGACGACCTGGACGGAGATGGTGAGCATACGCAGAAAGTTTTCCTAGCAATAAAAATTTAATTTCGGATGCAGAACAGTGAAATTATGTTTGTACTTTTACTTCAGGTTTTTGAGTTTTACACAGTAAGAGTTCTGTTACTGCTGTGTATGTCTTACCCCCCTTTGGTAATAATATGAATTACAGGTATTTAAAAACTTGCTGCCACCTGCCAGCTTTCTATTGCTGATTATTATGTACACTGAATTTGAATAAGATCGAGTGCGTTTTAAAGAATACTTTTTTTTTTTTAAAGAGTGCATGAAAACAACTTGTGGAAATCACATCTGACAGTAAAGATTAAAAGACGTTCCCTGTTTTTGCTCTGAGCCAGCAGACAATAAACCTTTTGTGAGGTACCGGCTTCTTACCAATTATGAAATTATTTTCTGAATATCCGCTGAGATTCAATCATAAACTTTTGTCTGGTTGAAGCAGTCACATCTTTTAAGGTTCAAGTTCTTTATTGTCATTCTCATCATATGTGGTACATGAGGTGGCATGAAATTGTGTACTCAAGGTCCCAGTTACACCCCAAAATAGCAAAATGTATAAAAAGAATGAGTATACAAGGATCTAAGATATACGCTAAACAATAATAATGTAATATAATATGATGTATTAAACAGCAGCCTGAACATGAGTCTGTTGTGAGCAGATATGTATGAATACAGCAGCTTAAAAGGCAAGAGATCAGCAGCATTGATAATCAGCAGCACAAACTAAACTAAAATCTAACAAATTGGAAGTAAAATCAGTTTTAGTTCACAACATTGAAATCCCACTTTTATTGCAGAATATTTTACTGAATGTTTCATCTGTTTGTTGAGAAAACTAAAATCTTAGGTGTCACTCTTCAAGTCAAGGGCATGGCTCGTGTCATTCAGCTGTTAACACCAAAACGTAGTTTCTTGTAAAATTTGAAATGTGTTGTAAAGTTGTCTCTCTTATTAATCTGGTCATTTTTAAATAAGAAAACATTTAAGAATTGCGTCAGACTGGTTTAGCTGTGAACGTGAGTTCAGTGTTTCACCAAAGTTGCTTGCCTGCTCGCTCCAGTGTCATACAGAAGTAAAAGTTGTCATACACCTGATTCAGAGATGCTCATAAGTCATTTTTTGCAAGTCCAAGTCAAGTCTCAAGTCTCTGATCTCAAGTCCAAGTCAAGTCTCAAGTCTCTGATCTCAAGTCCAGGTTAAGTCCAAGTCAAGTCTCAAGTCTCTGATCTCAAGTCCAAGTCAAGTCCCTAATATTTGAGTGACACCGTGAATGAATGTATGCTATTCATTCGCAAACAATGGACATTAAATGTCTCTCCTTTTAAAAATATCCAGGTTAACATTAGATTAACACACTGACGCTAAGCTTGTTTGTAGCAGCTGCTAACAACCTTTTAGGCAGTGACTGACTACAGCTTATTTTTATCTGAATGTAGAGGCCAAAACATTACATTAAATGTCTCTCCTCAATTCAATTCAGTTCAGTTTATTTATACTGTATAGCTCCAAGTCACAAGTTGTCTCAGGGCACTGAACAGAAACAATCAAATATAAAAATAATAAGTTAACAGAAACTTTAATATAAAAATAATAAGTTAACAGAAACTTTAATATAAAAATAATGGTAACACTATTTATCTGAGGAGACTGCTTTGAGTTTAACTCCATGTTATAAAAAAGCTACAGTAGTTAGCCAGAGTTATTTCAGGATGAAATAATTTGAACTTCTGTTTGAATTTAATGCTATGAACTTTTTCCTTGAACTTTTTCCTTTTTGTTACATTTACCGGTACTATGAATTTCTCACAGGGCAGAGAGCCAACATGGAGGACTCACAAACATATACAGTATTCAAAAAAGGCGTTCAATACAGGATCAACTGGACTTTATTTGTATATATCAAATAAAGTCCAGTTGATCCTGTATTGAACGCCTTTTTTGATTTTATCATGTCCTGGACGACTGAGAATCTTCACCAGCATATACAGTATTATTATTATTATACAGCACAAATAATATTGTCCAGTGTCTGATGCTGCAGTCATGTTACTGAGCTCCCACTGATGGGCTAACCTGGTTCCACCAGCAGCAGCAGGATCTTCAGACAGAACAGCTGGTGGGATGTCCTGGTATCTGCAGCCCTCTCTCCATTTGTTTCTTCATGGACATGGAGCTGTGAAATTATGTTGTGCCCTTTCCTCAGCAAAACGCTCCTCCAGTGGAGACTTTCTGGACAGACTGCAGGGAGGTTCCTAAACAAACAACAGGTTTATCAGTATTATCAGTAAAAAGAGATTATTAAATCATTTTTAAGACTGAGAATGTGTACAATTATTAGCTCTGTTGTTATTGCCTAACTAACCTATTCAATAATTCTTCAAACTGTGACATTCACTCATAATGGAATGAAAGAGAACATAAACAGAAATTATATAATAATGAAAACTAGAGACATTAAAACATTTTAAAAGACACAGAGAACTTTAAATGAATTAAGAATGTTAATAAGTGTTGGATTTGAGTGCAATGTAAGTGCAATCCATGGTTGAATTGAATCCACATCTGAAAAGGGATGCAACCTTTTCACAACATATGCTGTAACTGTTTTGTGGCACTCGGTTACACTGACGTATTTACCTTGGACAGTCACTGGTGAACACTGTGAAGCCATTTCAGGTCGTTTGTCTAAGAAAAAAAACGAGCTAACGTTAGCATCGTGTTTGTATTTGAGCTGACTTACCGCTTTAAGCGGAGTATAACTTGTTAGCTGCCTTAATGTTGGTATGAGATGTAGTTTATAGTTTATTTATTTACCTGATGGAGTCGAAGAGGTAGCGATTAGCGAAAAGTTCGGCGGAGCGTTTTGCAGACGGACCACTCTGTACTTCCGGTCGGATACGAAGCGAAAATAATCCGGTGGAGTGCGTCAAAGACGGGACACTATTTTACTTCTCCACCCTCCTTTGCATGATAGAAAATTATTGCAAGTGCTGCACTGACCTGACTGGTCATTTTATTAAATTAGTACGCTATCGATAGCAGATGCACACTTCCGGTGGATTCTTCTTCGTTGGTTTTCGGTGGCGGCTACTTCCAGTCGGCTAACTAGCATCGAACATAGGAATCGCAAATTAATATTTTGAACGATTTCGGGAAAACCGGACAGTTAGTCCCGGTTCCGAACAATTCTCGATGCTCACGAGTCTCAAATGGCGAGTCCGAGTCGAGTTGGAAGTCTTTTGAATGCAAGTCCGAGTCGAGTCTGAAGTCTCTGTTTTTGCGACTTAAGTGCGACTCGAGTCCGAGTCCCAAACTCGAGTCCCCATCTCTGCCTGATATGAATATCTTTTTAACTTCAAACTGTAACGAGTTTACTAGTATTCTTACCTGTGTCAGTGTTACTAAAATAAGACTACCGGTAAGTGTATTGTGGACACCAAGCAACCCCCAGTGTAAACAGTGGGCACTGATGGTGTTACTCCCTTTGTATGATTGTTGTTGCACGGCTGCTTCTAGAGCTTTTCTTCAGTGTTGCAGGAAATCTGAAAAATAATGGCTTTGCAAGGACTGCTTTTCTTTTGTCCCACACAGGTAGCTGTACCGGTAGTTACTGTCACATTTGCTTTTATTTGAAATATATATATTTTTTATTTTCAAAATATGAAGTCCATGTGACTGTGAAATTTGTATTTGTTCAGACTGGATGCCATTTTTTTGTCATGTTTTTGTTGCAGATCTTTATGATTATGTTTGATTCCTGCAACTCTGTACACATCGTTAATATTCAGCTGCTCATTTTACATTAATTTGTGGTTTAAAGATAAAAAGCTGTCGTGCAGACTGTGTTGTTGTAGTTTGTCTTCTGGGAGCGTGCACAACTGTCCAAAATGGCTGACATGATACGAGCAGCAGATAGTTTCAGATTTGTTTTTTCTTGTATTGAATGCATGTGAACAAGATTTAAGATGTTTTGAACTTGTTTTCTGTTTCATAATTCTCCCTTTATTCATTGAATATTTTGAGCACAGATTATAAAAGCTTAAAACTATTAAATGATAACAAATTACCAAAACTGGTGATTTATCAATTAAGTTGTTTTGTTTTTTTGCTTTCAGTTTCGACATCATGGCACACCGAGGAGGATACGTACCGGGCTTCAGCCATCGATCGCTCAATCTTGCCCACCGCTCCCCGTGCGGCCCGTGAGCCCAACATTGACCGGTCCCGACTGCCCAACAGCCCGCCATACACGGCGTTCCTGGGCAACCTGCCCTATGACGTCTCTGAGGACTCGATAAAAGACTTCTTCCGCGGCTTGGCAGTAGGTGTAGTCGACGCACAGCGGAGCATAAAGCACTTGGTGTACAGTTACCACAAGTTTGTTGTCTGTAGCAACACAGCTCTGTTTTCAGTTGTAGTTCAGTTTAATGTGTTTATAACCAGTAAATGTGTTTCAGGCTACCATGATGTACAGCCACTGCTGTAGTAAAAAACCTGAAGGTTTAACTAAACTGAAGTTTTTTTTTTAGTTTTTCCAAAATGGAGTGAGAATGGAGTGTTCAGGAGGTTATTACAGTTTTAAACTGATAGAGATTTATGTGGATGGTTTCTTACTATGTATTTGCTAATGAAGGCATGTCTATAGAGGCTTTTTGTGAGCCTTTTTTAAAGTTATGAAGTGTGAAACGTGTAGCAGCTGTATGTGGAAAATACTTCACACCAAAAACATAATTTTCAGTCAAGTTACTTGATGTAAGGTAATTGGTTGCCACCAGTTGTATTTGAAAAATCTATTTTCTGGTGTTTAAAGTTGAACAGACTCTACATTTCAAACTTGTTAAAACCATGGTATGTGTCCACCCAAATTTCTTTTGTTTTCTGACCAGACTCAACATCTCAGTTAAACTGTTTGGAAATTCATCAGCTTTTCCTTGGAGGTGTCTTTTATAGGATTACATAGGATTACACTCAACATCATTTTGTTTTTGTTGTCCCCATCGCAGAGTAAAAGGGGTGAATTGCAAATACCCTCATTCAGTCTGTTCATACATGTAGGTGTAAAGAAGGTTCCTTTAAGAAAATTAGTTGACATGTCAAAATCCAAGATGGCTGCCCCCATACATGTCAATATGTAAACGTTAGTTGGGTAACTTGAAAAATAAGCAACATGCCAACTTCTATTCTGGTGTTCAGCTACATCTAGGAGTAAAAACGGTCACTATCAAAAATTTGGTTGCCAAGTCAAAATCCAAGATGGCCACCACAATATACATATGTAAATTGGACACCCCAATCATTTGAGGAAACTATGCTTTTTAGTTTTTATATTGCTTAAAATATAGTTTCCTCAAATTATTGGGGTGGCTGAAGATAAATCTATGTGGCCAAGGCCACCGTTAGCCACCTGCTGGCTCCGCCATTGTGTCTGGTCAGTAAAATTGCTCCCTCCACTCACCAGCATCCATCTCTGCACCTCAAAAGACAAGAAAAACTTGCCTCACTACTTACACCCAGCGTAACTCCTACCCACTTTGAAAGTCTTGCACCAAAAACATTCAGGTTTATTTTCATTCCCCGTTTACCGGTAATTCCATTGCAGAAAAACACTTTTCTCGAAAACGACAAACATTCACTATTCAAGTCTTTGAGCACTTTGAGATTTTTGTTAATGAAAAGTGCGTTACAAATTAAATTCATTATTATTACGTATTATTATTAAGTCCCTCAGCTATGGGGGACATTGATGTACCGCTTGTTTACACTTAATTTGGCTTTTACACGTGATATTTTTTTGTGTAACAAAGTGGTTGATAAACTCATTTTCAAGACGGTAACATTTAAAAAGTTATTTCCTTGTTGGTAGGCTTGTGGCACTGTTCAGTGTGCGCGGTTGGCCCATACTCGTGTGCATGCCTTCCCTATTTTTATATTACACTTTGAGTTTCTGTCACTTTGGCTCTGTTTAGAGTAAAATCTGTCTTATAATACCCTCTCTGTTCCCAGATCAGTGCAGTGCGTCTCCCTCGTGAACCCAGTAACCCAGAGAGGCTGAAAGGTTTTGGCTATGCTGAATTTGATGATATTGAGTCCCTTATGAGAGCCCTAACCCTAAATGAAGAGGTGAGAGAAACCACTAGAAATATACTTAAGCTTAGCTGAGTTTAGTGGTTTTAACCCACTCTGAAAAATATACTGCTCATGCTATATTGACCTCTGTAAGTGACTTTAAGAATCTGTTGGACTCCTGGCAAGGACTGACGCAGACACGTTCCTGTTTTTAGTTTTCTATATTCGCCTTATAATCTAGTTGATTTTACAACTTTTTTTTTTGCCATCTTAATTTAAATTGTTTAAAAAAATCTGTATGCCTCTTTTATAATTGTCCATTGTCATCATTCTTTGTTGAAATCGGGTCTCTTTTGTAAATGAGTCCTCGAGGCTCAATGGGATTAACCTGTCTAAATAAAGGTTGAATGAATATTACTGCTTTATTTTAGTATAATGTAAAACAAACTACGGTAAGTTAAAAGTGCTTGTTTCACATGAGATTGAATATTTTCCGTTTTGCTTCTTCGTTCCTGTTTCTGTCAACAGAACCTGGGGAACCGAAGGATTCGTGTTGATATTGCAGACCAGTCCAATGATAAAGGTATATTTCTGTTCTTTATTGTCACAATTTTAAAATACTTTGTCTATTTACTTAACCTGCTGTTTTTTTTTTAATAAAGTTCACATATTTATTTTTCACAAGAGGAAGCTATTTTCTGAGCTAGAAAAAAACGATGTGCCACAAAAACTAATGTTGGCTTCAGCATGCAGCTAATGCTTCATTGAATGTAAACTTTTAACTAAAGGGGGTAGGAGATAATTCGGCAGTAAGAAACTAGAATTTCTGCTCGAGCTTTACAGCAGTATTTGCTGTGTTAAAGTTAATTTCTTATTAAATCTTGCTCTTAAGTTTTCTGCAATTTAGAATTTCTTACTGAAGCAAGATCCTCTCAAAGTGCCTGAGTTTTTGGAGTTTCTACGTTTTATAGTGACGTTAAACATCTAAGTATATTTCTTCACATGACCTCTTTAAGACAATGAATTTCAGTGTTTGACTGATTCACTCACCAGAAAGAGACAGTGGATTCGGAGGCAGGAGTGGACGGATGGAAGACATGGGTCCAGACAAGACGGACAGTGACTGGAGAGTTCGGTCAAGCTCTGACCAAGATGACAAACCTCCAAGGAGGGATGAGCCTTTTGGAGAAAGTAAGATTGTTTTTTATTACTGTTTGTTCTTATCGTTTCTACTCAAATATAAGGTTATTTCAAACTCCATCCGAAGTCGAGAAACTGTCTCTTGTTGGCGTAGTTGCTTGAAGATCCCATCATTGTTGTCAAAATAGCTTTGTCAGCCCCTTTTCGACACGAGGCCCGGGCTGAACTTTTTCTCCCAGGAGTATGCATAGTGTGACTGGTCAGAAGTTTGTGGGCGTGTCTGTTAATGTGGAAAAGCGCTCGGACAGAAATGTCATTCAGCTTCAGCTACACCGCCTCCAGAAGCTGGCTGTTGTGTGTGCAGGCAACATGGACGGCTTTGAGCAGCTGGCCAGGGCAGTCAGAAAATGCATCCATCAGTACGACTCTTCAAGACACACTTGACGTAAAAACTCGTGGATTGAGTTTGTGCAGACTTTGTGCATGGAGAGTAGGGGTGGGCGATATGACTCAAAAATTATATCGTGATATTTCAGAGCATTATCACGATAACGATAAATTTCGTGATATAACCCAAAAAATTTTTTTTTATTTATTTGACAAAATGAACTGAACATGTTGCTTTGCAGTATTATGTATATAAATAAAATAAAAAACAAGGGGTAATTTTACTGAAATTACTTTATTTAGTAAAGTATTCAGTCTCCCAAGTATAAAAATAAAAAAATAAAAATGATCTGTTATTTAGATTGAAAAAGTCTGCAGGAATTATTCTTTTTTTTTTTTAAACTGATCTGTCTCTGCACACCCTGATGCATGCTCAATAATGCAGGTAGAAAAATCTAAAAAAGCTAAGTCTGATCCTTGGACATGTCCAGAGAACCAGACTTAGCTTTTTTTAGATGAAATGTCTCTGATTACATGACTCTTGGTCCGTGGAGCCGCGCGTGTTTGTAAAGATGGTTTAGAGCGGGGGAGACACACAGCACCGACTGCTCAGAGTGGGGTGGGTGGGGGCATTTGAGCTCTCTCTACCTGCAGTTTAAGCAGGGGGAAGAGAAGCTGAGACAAGTTGTTTGTTTTTAGCATTTTAGCTAGCTAGTATTGCACGCAGACTGGTGGAGGGGGGGTGCGCAGCTCGGTTTGGTTGTTTTGAAGTGCTCTGTTGTTAAAGGACAACACCCACCATGACAGTAACAATTCACCATATTGAACTATTACTGTAGTAGAATATTTCGTCTATTTTCATTTTTGCATTTGGGCCAGGCGAGGGTTAAAAACAAAAACAAAAAAACAACCGAGTCCCGAATGAATCCGGAAACGCGGCCGAAAAGTGTCGAAGTGTGGAGTGACTTTTGTCACGTCTCCACCCAGAAGGAAGGGATGAGTTTCCATGGAGGTTTATGAGAGTGAGAGTAAAACTGCATATTTCCTGGTGCATTTTTGTGTACAGCTGGACCAGTGCTCTGTTTTTATTTTTTATTTATTTTATAGACCTTTTTAATAAGATATAACACCGCTGCGACTGTTGCTGGCTGCTCTCCTCTCCTCTGCCCAGAGAGGAGCGAGCCGCGCGGCTTCTCCCGTCTTCTCCCTGGCTCCCCGTTCCGCTGCGTCAGCTTTGAAGTTCGTGCCGGGGCTCGGTTCTGTCCCAGCCTTGTTGCTGGAGCACGGGGAAGCACGGGAGAGCACGCGCGCTCAGAGCTCCGCGCCGCGGCTGCCTTTCTACTCCCGACCTGTCTGGTCAGGGGAGAGAATAAAAAGCCGATGCGGAAATTAATGAATTTGTCGCGATCAAGCGAATTAAACTAGTATGTCTACGTGGATGCTGCTCAGAATATGACAGACATCAGTGAGCGACCGCTTCTCTTTTTTTTCCTCTCTTAGAGCAGCGGTCATGGAAGTTGATGAAGGCTTATTATAACTCCGCCTGTAACTCCAAGGCGGAATCTTTAGTGATGTGAATGCCCATATTTGGAGAGGGGCAGATCTTCCCGGAGCTTCTGCTAAAATCTGCTATAAATCATGAAATAACACATTTTGCATTATTTCTCTACAATATAAATAAACGCTCCTGTATTATTTTTAAATAAACTAATAAATATTAATGGCGATGCAATTTGAAAACATGGTGGGTCATGGACTTTAAGGGATTGGGGCGCCCTGACGTATTACGTCATGAAATTAGCATATCATGATATAACTTTTTTGCCCAGGCAAGCTTTTTTTTACCGGTATACCGGGAACGATATGATATGGCCCAGCCCTAATGGAGAGGTCCATCTACCAAAAATTGTGGCGCTGTCTTCGTGACCGACTTGTGGCCAAACAGTGGATGCAGGGACGAGGTGGAGACTCTGGCAGGAAGAAACTCGTGCTGTGACATATGCTGCAGCAGGAGAGCTTCCCCAGGAGCTCTGCGCTGTGTCTCGTGGGTATGTGCGAAAATGAACGTCTCACGACCACAACTTGACTGTTCGGCTTCGGGTGGAGTATGAAACCACCTATAACTGCTCAGAATATTAGGGAAACCTCTAATATGCTGAAGTGTTTAAAAAAGGCACTTGTGTGTGATGTAACTGTTCTAAAAACAAACAAAGCTCACCTTGTGGTAGTTTTTAAAACATTAATTTTCCGGGTGTTATTGCAAACCAAAAAAAGGTCAAACTAATCTTTTATCTAATGATATTGTTTAACTTCATTTGTTTAGTTAAAAAAAGAGAAGATGTAATCTAAAAATCAATGGAACTCCCCAGGTTTTGTAAATAAAAAAAAAAGTAAATTTAGTAAAAAGGTCTAGGAGTCATCAGAAAACTTGTCTTGTTGCAGGGTCTCGGGACCGCTTCGAGTCCGATCGTTCTAGAGATGCTCCACGGCGGGAGGGTTTCGATGGGGGAAGAGACCGCTACCGGGATCGCTATGACGACCGGGACCGTCGGGATCGCTACGACGACAGAGACCGTAGAGACTACAATAAAGGTGAGTTGTGTTCCTGTGTATGCTGTAGCATCTGTAGCTTTTTAGCTAGCACTCCTGTATTGTGCGCTGCTAACTTAGCACTACGGTGTTGGCAGGGTGGGGCTCCCTCCTTGTTTAATGGTAGAGGAAACACTGAGCATGTACTTTGGCTTCTTCAGTTTTCACATTATAATTTAATATTCCCGTTCTGACCTCACTTCTGTTCATGGCCTCTCACTCGCCCAGCTGCAGCTGTGATTATTCTTACTTGTCTTTTCTGTTTACAACATAATTCTCTGTTTCTTACCTGCCCTCTTGCTGTCGTTTTAGGCTTCGACTCCCAAGGTGGAGGAGGAGGTCGTCGTACCTTTGGTAGTAGCTTCCGTCGAGATTATGATGACAGTCGGAGTAACGATGACCGGGACGATCGATACGATCGACGTGAGGAGAGACGCGAGGAGAGACGTGAGGAGAGATGAGAGTTTATACAAATAAGAGTTTCTAATCTGCTTGTCTGGATAACTTTAATTTGTTTAGTTTTTTAGTGTACCGGTAATGAAGAAAACAAAGTTACTTTGGACACATTTTTCCACTTGAACAGAACAGACTTGTGGTGACTTCATATCATGAGTTTGTCTCTGTCGTCTCTAAAGCTTCTCTGCAAAGACCCAAGTTAAACCTGAAGCCTCGTAGCGTACCAAAGGAGGAGGAGGGTACAGGCAGCAGCGGGGGTACGTCTCCATCTGTCGCTCCGAGCTCTGGCAGCAGGGCCTCGTCCATTTTTGGTGCAGCCAAACCAGTTGACACAGCAGCCAAGGAGAGGGAGGTGGAGGAGAGGCTGAAGAAAGAAGAAGAGAGGCTGCAAAGGCAGCTGGAGGAGGACAAAGGCCGAGGACCTGATAGAAAGATGAGGGACAGGTAAGGAGGTGATAAAAATATTTGGATGCTTGAGCTTTCCTGTCGAGCTTCTATACAACTCAAACTTTTATTTACTATGTTAATGCAATTAAAAGTACTTCTTGATCAAACGTGAGAGCTGTTGAGATGATTGTAAACTTTAAGGTGTCTTTAAAAAAAACTTGTAAAAATTTTTTTTACAACTTTATGAGGTTTAGTTCAGTTTGTTCATGTTTACCAGTATTTACATTTAAGATTTGGCACTCAGTGGTATGAAAAAACTTTGGGATGTTCTCAAATTATTTTACATCTTGCATTTTCAAGGAATCTTTTCTGTTTGAAGTTGTAAAACAAGATGTGCCCGTCAAAAATGCATAATTCTTAATTTCTCCTGAGAAGGTTCTCTTTACTGCATCATGATTTAAGAAAAAAGAAAAGAAATAAAATCTGTTCACATATTTTATATTATTTTAATGCTAAAATACAAGTACCGTATTCGTCGCCATATAACACGCTCCTGTGTATAACACGCTTTGACCAAATATTGCCAATAAATAGGAAAAATCCGTAAATAACACTCTTCGGCGTATACCACGCACCTGACGTCACCGTCGACGTAACGCGTCATCCA
>JBBPBX010033414.1:17502-33268 GCA_038048925.1 Garcialebias charrua
TGGAGGGGGGTTTCAAGCTGACCTGGTGACGTGCCAAGGCTTCACTTGTTCCTATTCTCCCAACCGCAGCCTTCATCATTACACTGTACCTTTAAACTCCATGCATATCAAATGTACGAGACACTTTATGAAGTTGTGACGAGTCAGACAAGTACATATTTTTCAAAGAACCTAAAGAATTTACCATCTGGATGTGTCATAAGAGCTAAAAATGAGTTCTGTTTGAAAAGTGAGTTATTTATATGTTCTCTGAAATGACAAATATTAAAATCTGTTTGTAAAATAAGGGCTCTGTTTTTCTGTGAAACCTGTGAAAACATCAAATTATTATTGTCATCACATTATTCGTGACCTTATGGTTAAATGTGTTTCTACATTGTGAGTCTGAAAGTATAAGGTAAACACTTCAAATCACTATTGTAAGGAGATTTAAAAAAAAAAAAACGTAAAAAATACTATAAAAAGAGGTTCCTTTTTTTATTTGCATTGGCTGCATGAGAACAAAAAGTGTGTGGGGTAAGTTGGTGGAGGGGATCGTGGAGGGAACTATTAGTACTATTTGGAGGAGAGAGGAAGGGGTATGGGGTCTATTCGTATGCATCCCACATGCACTCAACACACAATCAGTCCTGTATTGCGTTTTGCAAATTTATACCCAGGATGTTGGTTTAGAGTGTTTCCCTGAAAAAAAAAAGTAAGAGGGAGAGAGAATGAAAGCAAGAGAGGATTTTTTTCAAGTAAGTGTCTGCTTTCATGAGCAAGAGTGATTGAGGCACACAAACAAACCTTTGTTTCTTAGCTCACAGATGCGAGGACCGTGCTCTGATTTACGCTCCGCCTAACAACTTTTTTTGCCTATTTTTTATACTTTGAGACTAATATGATAAGAAAGAACAAGGTTACAGAAAGTCAAATGTCAGAAATACAGTATAGAAATGTACAAATAAAGATTGGTATAGCATTTTTACTCTAAGGATCACACGTTTCTCTTTTTCAATTTATCTTTCAACTACCATAATACTCACGTTAGAAACAAATAGTGAAGAACACAGGTACAAAAATTGAAGCTAATGGATCTTGACATTTTTGCCCTGTTTATAATGGGAAACAATATGTTGTGTTTTTAGGTACTTTTAGTTACAGTACATCATCACCCACAACAAAGCAGACATAATCTTGAGACCGGAACTAGAATCTGTGAAATGGAGACAAAGATATTTGTTCTTCCATGATGGCGAGTACAACATTGCTGTGTATTATGTACTTGCATGTTGCATAGGTTAGTACACATACTTGGTAAAGTAAGTGTTGTCACAATACAAGGATGAGACCATCACACCACTCTAGATGGAGTTCTGGGGTTTGAGGGCCTAGGACCAAAATGTGTGGCCCACTGTCAAACCCTGTCTAGTCATTGGGGCAGGCAGCCAAGACCAAGCTCTTTAGACCTAAAACGAACATCATGAGGGACACAGAGACGTGTTCTGACCAATACTAGAGTCTGACTCAAGCTATGGGGTGACCTGCTTTGCAAGGGCAATCTTTTGTCAAACGGGTAGTGGTTAGACAAGATACTCAAACAACAGGAGGGTGCATCCCACTCCATGGAAACCCAACAGAGAGAAGGGTGCACAGCTGGGAGACAGAGACCACATAAAACCCTTGTCCAGATAGTCAAGTTTTATTGTTTTCTCAGTCCTCTACCAGGACCATGCTTGACACTGACAGAGCCAGTCTCAATACCTCCTTAAATTTTCAGTCTGTTTTGGTGTACCATACATGCATCCATCCATCCATTTAGGTTATTTTCCCCACTTCATAACAGGTGCTTATGTTAAAAAAAGTACAGTCCATGGAGTAGGAGCAGTACTAACCTGTCTGGTGCCCTGGGTGAACAACCCCTCCAACGCCCCACTCCCCGAGGCCTTATCACCTAACTCCTCTCCCTACCCCATCCCACCCCTGGGTGAACAGACACGTTTCACCGTGCCATAACATTTAGATTACCATGTACCATCACAGACACCCAAAGTTCCTTTGACTATATTATTCAAAGAGTTGAAACTGAGGAAACTAGAATAATACTATAAACACACAGAGTAAGGGACATAAATACTGTACAACATTAATTAAAAAATATACAGTTCAAATACAAAAAATAAATACTGTAGAAAACTACAATTAAAAATAAGGCATTTCTAAATTGCACCAATAGAAGAACACTTAAGGAAATGCGTACAACAATTGTATTTTGATCAAGACACAAATTTTTCTGCACAACTGTCAAGGAAGGACCTTTTCTGAACAAGACAATTTACACTATTGCACTTGAAGGAACACAAATTAAATTACACCAAATGTCATGGAAATCCTTACACTTTTCAAAGAAGAAATACAGATTGAAGTGCACAACTGCCACCTAAATACCTATAGACTCTTCTTGCCATTCTTGATGCAAAGTCATCAATGATGTCATCATATGAAATCTGCTCAGCAGCTCTGTGGTTAATACTGACATAGCAAATGGCTAACAACTAAGACAAAACAAACAGGCCTACATATATGTCCACTTTATGAAATATTCAGGAGACAAATCAACACTTCTTCCAGTTAATGGCTATTTAACACAGTCCAAGCTCCATCACAGGATCATAGCCTTTAGTAAGACAAACATTACTTTCCCATGCAGTTTAGTTTTATTAGAATCTCAATCTTCAAAATGGCGATATTTTCTGATGAAAACCCAATATGTCATCTTAAGCAGCTAAACGTAAACAGTTAGCATCTCATGTGGTTAATTAATAGAAGCCTATTTTGCAACAGGCTATGGTCTGCATAACATAACCAGCTTTCATGCTCCAGGAGATGACACAGCTGCAAACCCTTATCGTTTGCTCATTTCTCCTCTTCTTCTTTTTTTTCCTTTTCCTAATCTGGGCCCCTGATATATTTTCTTATCCATCTTCTATGTGTGTAATTGGCACTCGCTCAACATAAGTCAAAACAACTTACCGTACTTTTTGCTTCTGTGTATAAGTCGCTTTGTCCAATTATTGGCAATAAATTGGAAAAATCCATAAATAGGACGCTTTGCTGTATAAGCTGCACCTGACGTCACCGCCGACGTAATGCATCATCCACCGCTGACGTTACGCGTCCCCACTGAGACAACCCGGAAATGTGGTCCGACCGAGTGTTCACCGTAGCTCTGCTGCGTTTCATTAAAATACAAAAACAAAAAATATT
This sequence comes from Garcialebias charrua, assembly GCA_038048925.1. NCBI lineage: Eukaryota > Metazoa > Chordata > Actinopteri > Cyprinodontiformes > Rivulidae > Garcialebias > Garcialebias charrua. The sequence goes on from JBBPBX010033414.1 coordinate 20,749, forward strand.
TGTTAGCTGAATATATATGCTAACGTGTCTCTGTTTAATTTTTGTTAATAAATGATTACAAATCAGCTGATTTTAGAATGTAAATAACACGAAGCGCACACCCACACCATAGAGCATTTCTGCTTTGCAGCGAGAGCTGAATTTTATTAAAATGTAACTACAGAAACACCTAAAAAAAATTGTTAGCTGAATATATATGTTAACGTGTCTCTGTTTAATTTTTGTTAATAAATGATTACAAATCAGCTGAATTTAAAACGTAAACAACACAATGCGCACACCCAGGAAACAGACCCGCTTTTCAGCGCGAGCTGAATTTAATTAAAATGTAACTACAGAAACGCCTAAAAAATATATATTTGTTAGCTGAGATTTATGTAAAATGTGTCTCAGTTTAACTTTTGTTATTAAATGCACTTAGACGGTTACAACAACATACATACATACATACATACAGCGGCTTTAAAATTAATACACGCTCACCCGCCCATAAAAATGACAGAAACAGATATTTATTTTACGGTTTTTATTCAAACAAATTATTTACACTACACACAAAGCCTTCAAACTCCTCGTCCTCCGTGTTGCTGGCAAAAAGTTTAGCCAGCGAACGAGGCAGGTCACCGGTACTCAATGGACCCTGTTCCTCCTCCTCCTCCTCGCTCTCTGAGTCCTCTGCTCCAGCCGCTCCAGCTGACCGTGGTATGATCCCAGCTTTTTTGAACCCAGACTGGATTATCTTTTCTTAAAAAAAGGTCCAGGCCTTGTCGATCCAGTCTATTACCTGCAGGAAGGTGGCGTGGTGCATACGTCCAGTAGCTGTAAAGCTGTGGTCCCCATCAACCATCCACTGTTCCCATAAGCGGCGCAAAGCTGCTTTGAAACTCCTGTTGACTGATATGTCCAAGGGCTGGAGAACCTTTGTCAGTCCACCCGGGATTATGGCAGGGATGGAATTGCTCAATTTAATTTTGTCTTTGAAAGCAGGCGTAATGTGGGCTCTCATGCTGTCCATGACCAGTACAGCTTTTTTGGTTTAAAAAAAAACATCTGGCTGCTTCGTGTAACACCTTGAGAGCCACACATTCATCATCTGAGAGTCCATCCATCCTTTCTCATTCACTCCCACCACCACACGCGGAGGAAAGTCGTCTTTGGGCATGTTTTTTTGTTTGAAGATCACCATGGCCGGCAGCTTTGTCCCATCCGCGTAGCACACGAGGACCGCGGTGAAGTGGGACTTCTCGTGTCCTGTGGTCATGATGGAGACGCTCTTCTCACCTTTTCTGGACACACTCCTGGACATTGGGATATCAAAAGTGAGTGGGACTCTATCCATATTACCAATTTGTGCAGGCGAGACATGGTGCTCCTGGACTTGGCGGGCGACAAAGGCGTGGAAGCTAGCAACCTTTTCTTCGAAGTCCGCTGGCAGTTGTTGGCACATTGTGGTGCGCTCTCTGAGACAGCTGGTTTTGATGCATGACACGAAAACACCACGATGCACCACCAGTGAACTCTGAGATGTCCGTCTCTTTGGCCAAAGCCACGGCGTGCATCCGCAGCTGCACAGTGGAGACACCTCTGCCGGCCGCGCGCTCCTCCAAAACCCACTGCTTGATGCGCTGCTCCAGCTCGGGCCACTGGGCCTTGCTCCCACGGTTGGCTCTCTTGGCTCGCTTCATGGCGCTCGTGAGACTTCCGCCTTTCTCCAGTCGCAAACCAATTTCTCGTTGACCCCAAAGTGACGACCCCCTGCTCGGTTGCTGTTTTCTGCAGCAAATTCGATGACCTGCAGCTTAAATTCTGCAGAATAGGATTTTCGTTTTGGTGGCATGTTGTCCTCTTTGTTCTTTTGCTCGTTCTCTCCCGGATGTTGGTATCGATGTTGTCTGTTCTCCTGTTCACTCTCAGTGATTTGGCGAGGGGTGATGGGTTTTATCTCAATACATGAATAACAGGATACGCCTCCAGGTACAGTCTGCAGGTAAACAGACTAGAGGGCTCTTTAGCGCCCATAGCGGCCGAAACTGGTACTGCACCATTTTTGGCCAAAATGAAAAACGGTCTTAAATGAGCCAAAAATGGGTCTAAAAATATGGGGAAAAAAATCCATAAATACGTCGCTTCGCCGCATAAGTCGCAGGACATGCAAATTAGTTTTAAAAAACTGTGACTTATACGCCGAAAAATACGGTAGGTCTAAACTAATTCACCTTCCTTGGTGCACAGATTAATTTTTTGCATTGTTTTTTCAGTGATTTAACATAAATAAACCATGAACTGTATTCATAATATTATGAGTGAAATGTTGTTTTGTTTGGGAGAAATCAAACGTGTGATTTACTTGGCGATTAGATGCAGCAAAGGAGACGAGAGAATCCCCCTCCCCTCTTTTCACAACTGCTGTGTCAGACCTCAGCAGAAGCTACACCCCCTGCACCTGGTGGAGGCTCCCCATGATAGAAAACCAAAATGTAGGCTAGAAGGCTATATGAAAGAATGTGTTTATTTATTTATTTATTTTTATTTTTTTGGGGGGGGGGCAGGGCCAAGCACTTGTGCCACCCTTGACAAGATGCCTCCCTGGGCAGCTGCCTGTATTGCTCATATCACAAACCACCTCTGACATGGAGAAAAATTACAAGTGCACGAGGAGAACAGAAGGCAAAACTGTAAACTTCTCGTTGAGAGGCGACAACTACAGTAATTACTGCTCCACCGTGCTACCTGTGTTCAGATATTTTTCTTATCACTGCTATTTATTTGGGCGTTCACTGGGGTGATGGTTTTTTTTTTTTGGAAATAGTAAAATGGCAAGTTTAATTTGTCCTAATAAGGAGTTATACAGACTAAAATTGTTGCTGAGTTAGGATCTTTTTTATAGGAATCACACTGTGACAGCCTGCTCATTTTCAGAGCTGCTCTCATTACTTTTTGTTCTTCCTCGGCCCCTCCCATCCTGCCACACTTAAAGACGCACCTGGATCACAGCTGTGAACTCACCTGATTGCTCCACTGTTCAAGCTCGTTTCCCCTTCCAGTTAAAAGATGGCAGTTTCTCTCCAGACCGGAGAGTCAAGGATTCCACTAGTGTTGCATCTCTGGTCAAACAATTAAACTTTAATCCGAGGCTGTGCAATCCCTCGGTTGTGCCAAAACCCTTCACTTCCTGCTGGAAGACATCACCGTGGACCGACAGAAACAAACAAAAAGGAAACGTGCATCTACTCCTGTGCGCTCTCCGCTGTGAATCCGGAGATCCTGGAAGCGTGTGACGTCACCCAGTTCATTATTCATGACAAAAACAAAAAACAACCTATGGATTTCTGATTCTGCTTTATCTGAGACCTCTCTTGCTGTGGAGCAGTAAAATATGGGAGCAGTAAATATATGGAACCTTTGACCTGTTGATTGTGGAAGACAAGAAAAGACTTGAGAACTTATTTTTGTGTGGGGGGATTTGTGTTTATTTTGTTTATGGACATTTAAAAATATAAAACCTGAAAAAAAAGAAAAAAAAGTGAAATTATGTGGAAGATGTTTTGTTTGTTTTTTGTGTAAAAGAAAAAAGGATGAAGTTTTGTTGGTTTTTTTTGTCATTCAAATTGTAAAGGGTCAACACCATTAAGTGGATGGTCCTTGTGTGACAGGTTAAAAAAAATAAAAAATACAAAAGTAACTCAAAATTGGTCATCCTAACTGTCAGGAGGGATACCTGGCTGGCACCCCTTTTAATAAAACCGTCACATAAAAAATGGCACCCCAGATGGGACAGTTTATTTGAATGACAACTTTATGATCAGCACTGAAAAATAAATAAATATTAAAAAAATAAATAAAAATAAAAATAAAAAATAAAATGAGCACAGAAGCAAACAGAATAGATCACCCTCCAATCACTTCCACCCCCCCAAAGGTGATGACCCCTATATGCTCCACAGCATACTCTCTCCTGGACATGGAATTAACCAAGCTGGATTTGATGTTGGATTCCCCTTTGGTACCACAGCCTCCTTCTCAAACTCAACACAAAACACAGGTTGCACCTGATGTTCCAGAAACGGAGTTAAAAACTGCCATGGAGGAAATAAAAACCAGTGTTAGATGGGAGATGAGCAATATGAGGGACGCAACAATAAAAAGTGTGAAAAAATTAATTCAAGACCATGGACAAGAACAATACAAACGGATGGATGCACAGTTGGAATACATACTCTCACAAACGAAAGCCGCTCTTGGATGGAGACTGAAACACCATCAGTCTGAGCTACTAGAGGAGTTCAAATCCCTTCTCACCCCAGTTACAGCCAGCATCTCTGCTCTGCAAGAAGAGGTTTCCCGCTTGCAGGGGGAGATTTCAGCATGTCAAATCACCATCAAATCTGTAACAGAGGAAATAGTCACAAAAATCCAACCAGTTCAGACCTGCCATCAGACCACAATAATGGATGACACTGCACAGACCATGTATCAAGGTGTACCAAAATCAATAACATTTGCCAACAGACCCCGGATGGAATCTACTGTTCGGCCTGGTATAGCACCAGGTGGCACCACCTTTTTACTAAACAGGAGTCGAGACCAGGGGAAGAGCCCTGTGAAATTATTGTTTCCAACGTATGGAAAATTAGAAGACCCCCCTGATCCTCTACAATATCTGGAACGGTGTGAGGATTATTTGGCTCTAAATTCATTAACAGATGAGGAACTTATGGCTACATTAAGGAATGTGTTGCATGGCACAGCCAGAGACTGGTGGGATGTAGCCAGATACAAGGTTAATACCTGGGCTGATTTTCAAAAGCAGTTTCAGGCCGCTTTTCTCTCTGAGGACTATGAGGACGAGCTGGCAGAACGAGTGAGGACCAGAGTTCAAGGAGAGAATGAGAGCATCAGAGATTTCATATATATGTACCAATCTTTGTGCAGACGCTGGAAACCCCAGATTGAAGATGAGGACATTGTCAAGATGATCCTGAAAAACATAAATCCTACATTGGCCAGCCAGTTAAGGAGTAGCAGAGTAACAACTGTAGATGAACTTGTTCGTCTGGGACAGCAGCTGGAGAGAGACCGAGACAACCAACAACAGTATGCACACAAGAATCAAGTAAAATTACCCCCTAAGCCAGCTGAACATAGACCTCCTCACCATGACAACACAGTACGGCCAAGACAACCAAACTACAACCAAAGTCACAATCGCCCCTCTCAACCATTCTGTTGGCGTTGTAAAGACAATCATTCTCCTGCAGCTTGTCCACATGCTGGAACCAATCGATCCCCTTTACCTTCAAATCCTCCTCAACCGGCTAGCAATCCATCACACATCTCATCAGCTCCAAGCCCAGCGACTCTTGGGTCTCTCACAAACTCTGGATTTCTTAGTGAACACTGTCCTTCTGCCACATCCTCAACAAATTCACTACCAAACCAGTTGATAGTTCCTATCAGCATACATTCCTGGAAAGGACCTGCAATTTTGGACACGGGTTCCTCTTATACACTGCTTAATGAGAAGGTGTGGAATGGACTAAATGGAGAACTTAAACCTTGGACGAGAGGACCTTTATATTTAGCAGATGGAGAAGGACGACAACCTTTGGGATGGAGTGAGATCACCATTAGCTTACAAAACCAGTCCATAAACTTGCCTTGTGTTATCCTGTCTGCTCATCACCTCACGTTCCCTGCAGTCATTGGACTTAATTTCATTTCCCTCTCTGGTCTGCAGTTTGATGTTTCTGAAAAACGTTACTGGTTCAAGTTCAACAGAAAACAACAATACAGTTTTCTAAAAGAATGTACTTCCTGGTCAAATGAACCTCATCAACAGCTTGCCTTTTTCTCAGCAATCACTGAGCATCGACGAGTGGCTGATGTTAACCAGACAAAGGCCAAACAAAGACAAAAACGAAACTATGATCGTGGAAGAAGAGATGGTTACTTCGCTGAGAAAGATAGGGTGTGGTTCCGTTCTCACCCCTGGTCCAAAACCAACCAGTCATACACAGCCAAACTTGCCCCACGATGGAAGGGTCCCTATCGTATAACAAGAAGGACTGGCCCTATCAATTATGAGGTTGTGTTGGAGGACACTGGTGAAGACCTTCGTGTGGTTCATATATCACAACTCAAACCTTGCTATCCTACAGCAGAAGAAGTGGACAAAGCACAGCGCCAAAAAAATCCTAGACATATTCAATGAAGAAAGTGATGAAGAAGATTTCCATGGCTTCCCTTCTTCTGACTTATTGGCAAATAATTGTAGTATTGTAAAGACTGAAATCAAATTGTAACTTGTATTCTCCCTTACTAGTTCGGGACCTCTCAAGGGGGGGGATGTGTGACAGCCTGCTCATTTTCAGAGCTGCTCTCATCACTTTTTGTTCTCCCTTGGCCCCTCCCATCCTGCCACACTTAAAGACGCACCTGGATCACAGCTGTGAACTCACCTGATTGCTCCACTGTTCAAGCTCGTTTACCCTTCCAGTTAAAAGATGGCAGTTTCTCTCCAGACCAGAGAGTCAAGGATTCCACTAGTGTTGCATCTCTGGGCAAACAATTAAACTTTAATCCGAGGTTGTGCAATCCCTCGCCTGTTCCCTTCACTTCCTGCTGGAAGTCATCACCGTGGACCGACAGAAACAAACAAAAAGGAAACGTGCATCTACTCCTGTGCGCTCTCCGCCCAGAAACAGAACTTGAAGATAACAGTTGTGTGATTCAACATTATCAGTCAAATCTAATCAGTTTTTAAGTTTATAATGCCAAATTACTCAAACATAAAAGGTTTAATTTTTAGAAGTAGTCATAGCAGAGAAAGTTCTATTTTACTAGTTTAAGTCGTTTTATCAATACACTCTGCCACGTCCGGCCTTTTGATGACATTCATGAGCTTGTTGTGGCCCACAGCAGGATAACGTGAACAGAACTGTCAGAGTCGCAACAAGTTTATGTTAGGTGGGTGAATGATCTGATCTGTTGATTGCAGTAAATCACATTATTAGCAGAAGGCTACAAACAAATTTTGCTTAGGGCCCTTGGAGGCTATGGCCCTGGCCGAATTGCTGCAATAATCCAGGCAAAAAGAGCCCCAACTAAGTATTGGTACTCATACTTTTCATGTTCATATTTTTCAGTTGACCAACATTTCTAAAAAAAAAAAAATCATTTTTTATTGGTCTACAGTATTCTAATTTTCTGAGATACTGAATTTGCCCGAGCCACCTCAACTGGTTCCTCTCGATATGGAGAAGCAGCGGCTCTACTCCGAGTCCCTCCCATCACTCGTGTGAGCTTCTCACCCTATCTCTAAGGGAGAGTCCAGACACCCTGCGGAGAAAACTCATTTCAGCCGCTTGTATCAGAGATCTCGTTCTTTCGGTCATAACCCAAAGCTCATGACCATAGATGAGGGTGGGAACGTAGATCCATCGGTAAATTGAGAGCTTTGCCTTTTGACTCCTGGACGCCTCCCTGGTGAGGTGTTCCGGGCATGTCCCACCGGGAGGAGACCCAGAGGAAGACCCAGGACACGCTGGAGGAACTATGTTTCTCGGCTGGCCTGGGAACGCCTTGGGATTCCCCCAGAGGAGCTGCTCCAAGTGGCTGGGGAGAGGGAAGTCTGGGCCTCCCTACTTAGGCTGCTACCCCCGCGACCCGACCCCGGATAAGCGGACGAAAATGGAAAATGGATGGATGAATTTGGGGTTTTCATTAGTTGTCGGTTATAATCAACATTAAAATAAATAAACAATGAAATATATCAGTCTGTGTGTAATGAATAAATATAATATACAAGTTTCACTTTTTTAATGGAATTACTGAAATAAATAAACTTTTTCATGATATTCTAATTTTATGACCAGCACCTCCATACTGTACAGGTGCTGGTCATAAAATTAGAATATGCCCTATATGAATATGCTCTTTAAACTTCCTGGTAGATGGCTGCATTGACTTTTGACCTCAGAAAACACAGTGGACCAACACCAGCAGATGACATGGCCCCAAACCATCACTGACTGTGGAAACTTGACACTGGACCTCAAGCAACATGGATTCTGTTCCTCTCCTCTTCCTCCAGACTCTGGGACCTTGATTTACAAAGGAAATGCAAAATGTACTTTCATCAGAGAACATAACTTTGGACCACTCGGCAGCAGTCCCAGGCGAGATGCTTCTGACGCTGTCTCTTGTTCAAGAGTGGCTTGACACAAGGAATGTGACAGCTGAAACCCTTGTCTTGCATATGTCTGTGCGTGGTGGTTCTTGAAGCACTGAATCCAGCTGCAGTCCACTCTTTGTGAATCTCCTCCACATTTTGGAATGGGTTTTGTTTCACCATCCTCTCCAAGGTGCAGTTATCCCTGTCGCTTGTACACTGTTTTTTTCTACCACATCAATTCCTCCCTTCTCCTCTCTATTAATGTGCTTGGACACAGAGCTCTGTGAACAGCCAGCCTCTTTAGCAATGACCTTTTGTGTCTTGTCCTCCTTGTACAAGGTGTCAGTGGTTGTCTTTTGGACAACTGTCAAGTCAGCATCTCCATGATTGTGTAGACTACAGAACTAGACAGAGACCATTTAAAGACCTTTGCAGGTGTTTTGAGTTAATTAACTGATTAGTGTGTGGCACCAGGTGTCTTCAATATTGAACCGTTTCACAATATTCCAATTTTCAGAGATACTGAATTTGTGGTTTTCATTACTTGTCAGTTATAATAATCAACATTAAAAGAAATAAACATTTGAAATATATCAGTCTGTGTGTAATGAATGAATATAATATACAAGTTTCACTTTTTGAGTAATTACTGAAATACTGTAAATCAATTTTTCATGATATTCTAGTTTTATGACCAGCACCTGTATATTTCTGTAGTATGTGTTGCAGAGAAACTAGAGAATGGCTTTTCAAAGATTTCTTCCTTTTTAGATTATTGAAAGACCCCACCAGTGGTCCACTGCAGTCACAGCAACCACAAACATTGAAGTGCAGGGGTCTGCAACCTCTACCATCAAAAGAGCCATTTCTGACCCTTTGTTCACTAAATTAAACATGTCCAGAGCCACAATATGTACCTGCTACAACTGGGAGTCTCAACTGGTGGCCCACAGACCACTTTGTTTGTTGGAGGGCACTTTTCTGGACAGTTGGGGTACTTTTATAAAACTAAAAATATCTAATGATTTTTAACATTTATTGATATTTTTACACTCTAAGACAATAAAGACAAGATTCTTGTAAAAAAGGAAAAAAACAATATAATTTTGGTCCAGTTTCTAAAAACTAAAACAAACTATGCATTCTTATGCGATTTTTTTTATTGTAGAAAAATTACATATCTTACTTTGAAGAAATAAAACGAAGTGAAAGTGAGTATGTTTTACTCCTTGTATTCATATACAGTATTTGCAAAATAAATTACAGGAAAACTGCTAAAACTAGCCCTTTTAGTTGTTATAACCAGTAAAATTCAGTTTTATTTCAGTTTTGGTCAAAGCTTGAGACATGCTGCAGAGGTACCAAAGAGCCACATGTGGCTCCAGAGCCACAGTTTGCAGACCCCTGCCCTAATGGTTCCCAACTCTGGTCCCTGAGGAACACCATCCTGCATGTTTTAGTTGTTTCTCTGCTCCAACACACCTGATTACTTCCTTAAGTTCAGCAGAAGCCTGGTAATCACCTTTCATTCAAATCAGGTGTAACAACTAAAACATGCAGGATGGTGTTCCTCAGGGACCAGGGTTGGAAACTACAACGGTATCGAAAATTCGAGCCGGTCATCTCACGTCTGGTGTTTCATTGAGACATCTGAAGCCTCAAACATCACGGGTCACCTGATATAATGGAGAGTTGATACAAGCCATGACACAGACATGACACTTCAGAAGAGGCGAACATCCAGCCCACTCTTCTAACATCCTCGCTAATAGAAACCATCAGGGGTCAACACAACAATTAAAACAAACAAGGATGGTGAATACAAGAGCAGGAACAGACAACGTTTTGTGGACTGACAAGTGGAACTTCTGCTCTGCATCACATTAAACTATGACCACTAGAGTGCAGGACAGAGTTAAAGTCAGTCATGCCCAAATGGACATTATGGACACTTCCAGGCCCAGCATCCAGCCGGGGACAGCTGGAGGAAGGAAGAGGTTTCCTCAGGGATCTGCAGTACAGAAACCTGTATTTACCAGAAACTGTAATAAGAACTGTATCTCACGCTAAGGAGATGTCTTTAAAATAATGGAATAGAAATGGAAGAGATGCAAGTCAACTCACACTTCTCAGATCTGATTGTTGTCTGACTTATTAAAAAAACTATTAAAATACTCTCCAGGTAAGATTTAACTGAACATTTATTAAACAGCAGAGGACATTTAAAGCCCAACAATTATGTCCCTTTTGGTTTTCCATACTCCTCCACACAGCTCATCTGAACTACGACGCAGGAACAACAGGCTAGCTTTGTAAGCAGAGATTCTGGATGGATCCCAAAGGAGGATCTGTTTAGGCCCAGATCTCCACAGCAATGCCGGTTAAGTCCACAAACACTGACTTTTGTTTTAATGAGGAGCAGGACGAGTTCAAGTATCACCAGAACCTCTGTTATAGAACTTGTTACATCAGTCACTGGTTGACTTTAAAAGCAGCATAAAGACTTTTCTTTTTAAGCAAACCTATTCTGCCTCCACATGATTTTATCTTTGATCTTACCCGATATCATTATTGATTTTACTTGATTTTATCACTTGTTTTATTTTATTTATTTTTTAAGCAAGCCTAATCTGCATCCACATGATTTTATCTTTGATCTTAGTCGATATTATTATTGATTTTACTTGATTTTATCACTTATTTTATTTATTTTTTAAGCAAGCCTAATCTGCATCCACATGATTTTATCTTTGATCTTAGTCGATATTATTATTGATTTTATTTGATTTTATCACTTGTTTTATTTTGATCTTTGCTTTGTTACACTTTGTAGCACTTTGAGATTTTTATTAATGAAAAGTGCATTATAAATTGAATTCATTATTATTATTATTATCAGAGTGGGCTTTTAGGTTTTGTAAAGGCAGGATACAAAAAAGAGCCCGTTTATGATGAACTGGCTTCATCGTCCAGCCCTCTGAACTCTGATGAGGAGTACCTGAAGATCATATCTGTCTTTACTCCTTTCCTGTCATGGCAGTTAGCAAAAACAACTCCAAAGAGCGTTTCCTCCTAGATGAGCGTGGCGATGGTCTGTGTTCTTCACCTGACAGCATACAGAACCCTGACATTTGTACGGTTTGGTACAGTTACATGCACCTTTACACCTCTACGCTATTTTGTTTCCATATCAAAATGTGTAGAAAAAACATGGAAAGTAAAAAAATGGAGGCTGTGACTTGATACAAGTTGTAGTCTCTGTTCATAGTAGTCTCTTCATGGCCTGTGGGTAGTATTTGAGAAAGATTCTGTAGGTGATCTCGTACGTGTCTCCCTGAGGTTTACTTGGGTACTTTCTGCCGTTGTAAATGAAACCCTTCTCAACTTGGAAAACTGCTTGGTTGAAGATGTCCTGCTTGTATGGCTGTCCACTGTCCAGACACTCCACCAGTGTTTGGACAAAAAGCCCCCATCGTTGAGAGTAGTAGTCTTCCATAAGGCCCCCCCACTCTTTATTTGCGTAGTCCAGGATCTCACCACTGGGACCCCACAGGGTGACCTGGTTTCTGGCGTTCATGTCGTAGAGCTGCGCCTCGCTCTCACTCAGAGCCATGGATCGTGCTCGCTCCAGCCAAGACCCCAACAGAAAGTTGCTGTTGCTGCTCAGCAAACGATTCAGCTCAGGCAAGAGATCGTAAATCAGCACGCCGCCGGCGGTCAGCAGCTCGGACATTTTCTTATTGTGGAAAGCATCAGTGATATCCTTGTAATAGTACGTTGTTAGGACTTGAAGGACCTGCCGGGTCACGTCCACAAGATCATACTGAAAGGTCTCTTTGGACATAAGAGAAGGAGCTGCTTCCATGAACAGTTTCCAGGCTTCAAATAAATCAGCTGGGTCGTACCAAAGGTCAGGATTCATGTGAAAGGATGGCCTGCGCACAAGTGGGCTATGGTTGTGGTTTTTATAATGAGGCACGGTGCAGTTGTACACACCAAAAAATAGGAGCTTCCATGCAGCGGTCAGGTTAGCATCCATTCTGCCGTAGCGGCGTGCTGCATATAGAGACACCCACTTGGCCAAGTTGACAGGCTCTTTGCGCCAGGCTAGTTCACTCATCAGCTCATATATAACAGGATTCTGCTCAATACCCTCAGGTGTCATGCCTATTCCTACAATAGTGGAGTTTGGAAAACTCATGGCTTGGAATGGACCAGAATTGATGCTTTCCACTGTGCCAAAAAGCCCAGTGTTTCCTCCAAAGTTCTGCAGCATACACCAGATGAAGGGTTGTCCATAGAAAGACTGTGTGTACGAGAAGACTGGGTTAGCCTCTGCAAACAGGT
>JBBPBX010033415.1:5548-19581 GCA_038048925.1 Garcialebias charrua
TCAGGCATATCACTACTCAACCCATTCGTTCTGCATCGGCGCAGCCTCATCCGCTTCTAGTCAAGGTATCTCAGATCAAACCATTCAGATCCTAGGTAGCTGGTCTTCACTAGCCTATATCACTACTCAACCCATTCGTTCCGCATCGGCGCAGCCTTCATCCGCTTCTAGTCAAGGTATCTCGGATCAAACCATTCAGATCCTAGGTAGCTGGTCTTCACTAGCCTATATCACTACTCAACCCATTCGTTCTGCATCGGCGCAGCCTCATCCGCTTCTAGTCAAGGTATCTCGGATCAAACCATTCAGATCCTAGGTAGCTGGTCTTCACTAGCCTATATCACTACTCAACCCATTCGTTCCGCATCGGCGCAGCCTCATCCGCTTCTAGTCAAGGTATCTCGGATCAAACCATTCAGATCCTAGGTAGCTGGTCTTCACTAGCCTATTGTTCCTATATTCAAAATAACCGTTAATGACTTGTTTCAAGCCCACTCTCTCCTTAGTTCAGTTTAATTTACCAGACTCTTTTGGGGATCATAAGCGGGCCGGGAAACATTAAGATGATCAGCTTCCCGAAGACATATCCCCACTCAAGTCTTCACTTCCTAAGCCCATCAGCATCCTTCTCGGCAGATCTCACCCACCTCACTCATCCCTTCACCCCTTCATCCCTTAATCCCTTCTCTCCTACCTACCACTCACCCCTTCCCTTACCCCTGCCCTCACCCTTCCCCTCCTCCCCCCTTTTTTCTTCAATCAATAAATCTTTAAACTTATATCTTGTGGCGTGGTCCTTGCTAGTGAAATTCATTCAACCTTTATTTAGTCAGGTAAATCTTATTGAGCCTCGAGGGCTCATTTACAAAAGCGACCTGCTACAAACTAAAGAATGATGAACAGCAATGATACAATTACGTTGTCATGATCTGCGCCGGTCAGGCTCTGCGCCTGTCATGTTTTTTCTGTTTTTGCTCACTCCTCAGTTCCTACCTCATCGCTAATCATTTTCACCTGTTGTCCATAGCTAATCACTTTCACCTGCCGCCTGCCAAGGTGCTCTGAGTTTTACTCACTATCCCTCAGTATATAAAAGCCCTCTCATTCATCTGTTCCTTGCCGGGTCATAAATCAATACCAAATCCATATTCCCTGATGTCTGGTGGAGCCACTACTCGTTTTTCCTCGTTTTGTAAGTGACTGCACCGTTCAGTCTTTTTGTTTTGTTTATTAAAGTGATTATTATTTTACATCTGTGTCTCTGAGTCCTGTTCGCCTGCATTCTGGGTCTGCTTCCTCCACCGGAACCGAATCCTGACAGTATGACCCGGCCATCACGTAATCACAGGACCCGCAGGCGAAACAGCAAACCGGCTCAGCGTCTGACGGACGCGGCCCCAGGACTGGACGGGCTGACCGTGATTCACATGTACGGGGTTCGTGCAGAGACGGGCTGGGGGGACTACAGCTCGGACACAGAGATTCACTCATCCCCGCTTTTGGTCGAGGAGGAAGAGAGGAGGAAGCAGCTCGGATGCGCCCGCGCAACTCTTTGGCCGTCCTCTCCCTTTGTTGTTCCAACACTCGGTTCCATGTGGTCCGACTCAGACGAGGACGACGAGGACTTGGACCCTTATGGGTTTTGGATGGATCCGTTACCGGCTCTCAGTCCACGTCACCGCTGGTCTGAACGTGTGGACATTTCCGGGTTCCAGCCCCGCCCACCGTCAAACTCTCCACGCCGGCTGTCAGAAAAGCCGGGGAAATTTTCTTGGGGGGGGGGCATGTGTCAGCCCATGCACTGACAGCGGTTCTGACAGGACTGAGGCGAGACTGGGGCAGAAGGAGGAGGCTGCGCGCCCATGCGCTCCTGTTGCTGGGAGCCTGGAAGTCTGCAGCTCCAGTGTTTTGTGGGAGAAATTAATCGCCGCCGAAGGAATCATTTCCTCATATACTGGAGCTGATAACAAAGACAACTCGCTGGGGGCGTGGCAACTGTTCGAGCAGGCTTGGGAGGAGAGCTGTGTGTTACGCTCACTGCTCGCTCACGTTCAGCCTGGTCCGCCTCCTAACTCACCTCCTGCTGATCACAACTCGTCTTCATCAAGTCCTCTTCTGAGCCGTCCCACAGCTGCTGAACGTCAGAACACACAGACAGCTGCAGCTCCCACCCATCCACTCACAGCTGAATATCTGAGCCCAGTATCAGCTTCTCAGCCTGGTGCACCTCCCAGCTCAGGTCCTGCAGCACCACCTAGACTGGTCCCAGCACCCAGACTGGTCCCGGTCCCAGCACCCAGACTGGTCCCGGTCCCAGCACCCAGACTGGTCCCGGTCCCAGCACCCAGACTGGTCCCGGTCCCAGCACCCAGACTGGTCCCGGTCCCAGCACCCAGACTGGTCCCGGTCCCAGCACCCAGACTGGTCCCGGTCCCAGCACCCAGACTGGTCCCGGTCCCAGCACCCAGACTGGTCCCGGTCCCAGCACCCAGACTGGTTCCTGCATCGAAACTGGCTCCTGCACCAAGGCTGGGTCTTGCACCCGGTCCATCGGATGCAGTGTTTCTCTTTGTCTCCACAGATACTGGTCGAGAGGTGGTCCTAGGTCCTGAGGTCCTCACTCATCCATCTGGAGGCCTCACTTCACCGGGGGTCTTCGTCTCAGCAGAGGGTCCCCACGACGTCTCAGAGGGTCCCCACGACGAGGTCCCCCACGACGTCTCAGAGGGTCCCCACGACGAGGTCCCCCACGACGTCTCAGAGGGTCCCCAAGACGAGGTCCCCCACGACGTCTCAGAGGGTCCCCACGACGAGGGTCTCGAGGATCCTGACGACGAGGGTCCTGAAGACGTCTCGCCGCTCGACGAGGGTCCTCACAAAGACGGGGGTCTCGAGGATCCTGACGACGAGGGTCCTGAAGACGTCTCGCCGCTCGACGAGGGTCCTCACAAAGACGAGGGTCTCGAGGATCCTGACGACGAGGGTCCTGAAGACGTCTCGCCGCTCGACGAGGGTCCTCACAAAGACGGGGGTCTCGAGGATCCTGACGACGAGGGTCCTGAAGACGTCTCGCCGCTCGATGAGGGTCTCAACGAAGCGGACGTCTCGTCGTTCGACATCCACGAGGGTCCCCACGACGAGGATCTCGATGACGGGGGTCCCGACAACGCAGACGACGACTCGGGACCGGCCGACCAAGTCCCTACTGTCGGGGTCTTGTTTCCGACCGATGTCGGTGTTCCGGCCGACGATGGTGTTCCGGCCGACGATGGTGTTCGGCCGACGATGGTGTTCCGGCCGACGATGGTGTTCCGGCCGACGATGGTGTTCCGGCCGACGATGGTGTTCCGGCCGACGATGGTGTTCCGGCCGACGATGGTGTTCCGGCCGACGATGGTGTTCCGGCCGACGATGGTGTTCCGGCCGACGATGGTGTTCCGGCCGACGATGGTGTTCCGGCCGACGAAGGTGTTCCGGCCGACGAAGGTGTTCCGGCCGACGAAGGTGTTCCGGCCGACGAAGGTGTTCCGGCCGACGAAGGTGTTCCGGCCGACGAAGGTGTTCCGGCCGTTGCTGGGCGTTACTCCGGTCGCCCGCCTAACGCATCGCCGCTCGATGGACGACATCCTGGACATCCTTCTGAACTAGCTGTTGGCGATGGGCGTCCTCCTGGGCGTCCCCCGGATCTGGCTGGTGGTGATGGGCGTCCTCCTGGGCGTCCCCCGGATCTGGCTGGTGTTGGCCCGCCGTCCTGCCGGTTGCCTCCCTCCGCCCGCCCTTGTTCTTTTGGGGGGTCCTTCTTGGGGGTGTCGGGTGCCACCCTTGAGGGGGGGGTTCTGTCATGATCTGCGCCTGTCAGGCTCTGCGCCTGTCATGTTTTTTCTGTTTTTGCTCACTCCTCAGTTCCTGCCTCATCGCTAATCATTTTCACCTGTTGTCCATAGCTAATCACTTTCACCTGCCGCCTGCCAAGGTGCTCTGAGTTTTACTCACTATCCCTCAGTATATAAAAGCCCTCTCATTCATCTGTTCCTTGCCGGGTCATAAATCAATACCAAATCCATATTCCCTGATGTCTGGTGGAGCCACTACTCGTTTTTCCTCGTTTTGTAAGTGACTGCACCGTTCAGTCTTTTTGTTTTGTTTATTAAAGTGATTATTATTTTACATCTGTGTCTCTGAGTCCTGTTCGCCTGCATTCTGGGTCTGCTTCCTCCACCGGAACCGAATCCTGACATCTGTGGGGCCCTCAGATATGAGGGCAGGGCGTTCCACAGCCGAGGGGCAGCGCAGGAGATAGCCCGGTCTCCCATTGTGCGAATCTAAGTCCTGGATGTACATTTGAACATCATCATTACCATCAAGGTCAAACTTTTTGTAAACCTTTGGAAAACTATTCAGATCATTGAATGTAGGTCTTAATATGCCTGTAATGTCCGCGGGAACTCAATAACCACACCGTGTCGCTTCGTGCACCAAACTTTACTGAGCTCAAAACCCCCCACACACACACATTTACCCCATGCCGTAAAGCATCTCTTAAAGGCACAGTAACATGTCGTAACAAACAGAGCACACCATTACAGACCCAACAAACACATTAAACACTGTGATTTCTGAACACAACATTTTCCCCCCTTCACCCCCCTTGAAAACATAACACTTTGCAAAGAATAACAGATTAAACTGGGCTCAATAAAACACAGATTAATAGATCTTTAGTAACACCATCACCCTGTCACATAGTCCCCAAGCCAGACAGGCGGGGCCCTCAGTCTCTGGGGCCGTGCTGGCTGCTGAGTGGAGTCGGGCAAAGCTGGTGGAGTATCCCCCACCCGAAAAGTCATTGGCCTAGGCTGCCAACCCATTTCCGTTGCTGGGGTCAGCGGTGAAACAGATGCTGGTGGAGCAGGTGCTGGTGGAGCAGGTGCTGGTGGGGTGATGACCCTGTGCAGACGATTTGCGTGCCAACGACTACCATTTTCCAGTCTGTATGTGGCCGGCCCCAATTGCTTAACCACCCGCAGTGGCTCTGACCAGAATGATTTCAGTTTATTTCTCCGATGAAGCCGTTTGATCCTGACCCAATCCCCTGCAGCCAGTGAGGGGGTCTGCACTCGGGTCTGCACTCGGTGCGTGGCATCAAACCAATCTTTCATCCGGGCCTGCGAACCCTTCACCTGAGCTCTGGCGTTCTGGAGCTCTGGGCTCCCGCGTGCAGGAGCTGGCTCAGCTCTCAGACAGTCCAGGGGTTGCTTCAGTTCGCGCCCGATCATCAGCATCGCCGGTGAAACTCCTGTAGTGGGATGCTTGGATGCCCGGATGGTCAAGAGGGTTTGGTTGAGAGCGTCGCTGTATGTTCTCCCCTCCTCCAGACAGGCTCTGAGTCCATTTTTGAGAGTTTCATTGAGTCGTTCCACACCACCATTGCTCTCTGGGTGATAAACTGCTGTCCTGATGTGCCTGATGGAGCGTAGTGTGAGGAACTCTGTGAACTCTGCTGAGGTGAACTGGGCCCCATTATCCGTCGTAACAACACTGGGAAGGCCCCAGCGTCCAAACAGGTTGTCCAGGCAGTCTATGATGGTGTGTGCAGTGATGGAGCTCAGTTGACAAACCTCAGGCCACTTCGAGTGAAGATCATGAACAACCAGCAGGTAGCGAGCGTGAGCAGGTGCCCCCTGAAGTTCCCCACAGATGCCGACCTGAATATGTTCCCAAGGTGAAAGTGGCCAAGGGGTCGGGGTGAGAGGGGCTGTGGCAGGCTCACTCACAGCAAAGCCCAGGGCGAGGAACAAGTCTAGGCCCATAATGTTAGCTCCCTTCCGGGTGATGCAGAACTTGGCGTCAGGCGTAAATTGCTGATCATACTGGACAGGGAGGCGGACCACGCCCAGAGTGTCGATGGGAGAGTGACCGTAGCCCAACAGGGTTGTAGTGGCTGCTTCCAGGGGTGTACGGCTGAAGAAACGATCATACGTGCTTTTATTTAAAATTGACACTTTGGCCCTAACGTGAGCGTGGCGAGGATTCTCTGACCCTCCTGGCCCAGACAATGGCGGAGGAGCGCGCACTTCCTCGCTTCCGCCAGTTCAGTGTGTCCCAAAGCCAGCAAGTAGTCCTCGAACGCAGCTCGCCATCTGTCCCACGGGACAGCTGGGTCGCCGGGGACAGGCAGGAAAGGTGGCGGTGGTGGTAACGCGAGTCCGGACATCCTCGTCTGCCAAAATGTAGTGTCCGCGGGAACTCAATAACCACACCGTGTCGCTTCGTGCACCAAACTTTACTGAGCTCAAAACCCCCCACACACACACATTTACCCCATGCCGTAAAGCATCTCTTAAAGGCACAGTAACATGTCGTAACAAACAGAGCACACCATTACAGACCCAACAAACACATTAAACACTGTGATTTCTGAACACAACAATGCCTTTAGATTCTGCATTGTGTTTGGAGTGTGGTGCAGAGCTGTCAGCAGATAGGCTGTGTTTACCATCCTGGAGGCCACCTCTACAGATGGTTTCACTTGTTTTGCTCATTTCATTTCGAAGGTGTGCAATTCTTTCATCTCTCCGCTGGAGTTTTTGTTTGAGAATGGTAACTCTCTCTTTCAACTGTTTAAGTTGTTTGATGTCTTCCTTCAAATCTCTTTTTTTCTAGCTCAAGTCTGTTGATCTCAACTGTGTCTGGAGCTTCAAGTATTTGAAGATGACTTTCTATGGTAAATAATTACTGAAAATGTACTCAAATTCAGACCAAGGCTGAGAAGGATCACAGACACAGGTATTCAGTTAAGTGAGTTTATTTACAGTGCTGGGGTAAAGGAAGTCAGGGTTCCTAAAAGGAAAGGGGAAAAGATTGATGATGATGTTGGGGAAATATTGTAGCTGTAGTATTAATTGAGTCTCTTTCTTACAAGAGGAACTTGGAGGAGGCAGACCAGGGGAGAAGGCGAGTATCCCATCAGGTGAGTAAATCCTTGTATTTTTCCAAGAGTCCCAAGTAGTGTATTGCAGGTGGTGGCTAGTGAAAGAGTGTCAGGCTGGAGGACAGAGTTTCACAGAAAAGGAGTGCAGTTTGGAGGCAGGTTGTCAGGTTCAGGTTCCAGAGGTGAGTCACGGGTTTGTCTTGAAAACACAGGGAGACACAAGTTGATCAAATACAAGTTCACAAAGGATAACATTAAAATGGCTGTCTCACAGTACCCAAGGTGACTGAATGATTCAGTAAAGTCTGGAACCTCATCCAAGACTTAAATAGCAGCTGGACTCATTAACCAGATTGGCGGCAGGTGGTTACCCAGAACTCTGTCTCCAGCACTCAGCAACTGCAAGGTGAGTTCTCACACATACACACAACACAAACCCAACACTTCCCAGAGTCTCAATCTCTTTACACAATTGTACGTGGAAATACATTGTACAATTGTGTACATACAAATGGCCATGATGGCGGCACGTGCAAACGCCGCGGCTTCTCTCTCTCCTGACAACACGGAGCTTTCGTCTGTCTTGTCCTGCATGCCGCAATGTGCCGGCACATCTTCGTCATGTCTACGTGTTCAAGAACGCAAGTATAGCCGTGAGTTCCTGCTTGATGTCGGAAAAAACGCTCATTTGGAAATAAGCAGTGTAGTGGACCTACCCAGGGTCAAACTAAGGTTTTTGAACTGTCCAGTGATGACCTTTACTGACCTCTCAGTAAAGCAAGACATTTACTACAAAATCATTCATTTAGCTATAATCTGATAACATAGTCACCAAAAAGAGACTATTTCTATCTTTGATTTTAGGCTGATGTGATCAAAAGAATAACTTTTGTCATTTTCATGATGTGTGCTTTTAAGCTGTGTTATTCTGTAAGAGTTAAACTGTGTTCACTGCTGTGTTAAAGGTGAAGTCTCGGGTCAGAGAGACCAGACGGTTTGTTTAGAAAGCCAGAAGACAGTAATCCGTTGTTTCTCCTGAAAAGGGCTCCAGCTGCTCTGTCTTTTTCCTAAACAATTTCCCTCTGCTCGGGCTGTAACCTTGGGTCGAGATAAGACAAGTGAACTCTCCTCTCTGATCCTCTTTTAAGTTCTAACTGTGCGGAAACGCTTCAGAGTTTGCTGGGAACTTCAAAGAGATGTGAACTTTTCCCAAAGAGCTGAATGACCACCAGTCACGCGCTAAGGACTCGTCATCCAGCTGGGACTGATAACATGTTGTTATGGGTCCACTTCGAACGAGCGTAAGCTCAAAAACTTTGTTATTCCTTCCTGGAATAAATTATCTTGAGCCAAGAAGCCACGACTGTCACGACTTCTGCCGACGAAAGCGAGTATCACCGACACCGACAAGGTAAACACGCGTGGAGTCCAGCTTGGACTTGCGGGACCGACGACTCGTCAGTCTAAAGTTGACCACAGCTCTTTACCAGAACCAAGGCGGACGTCTTAAGGTAAAGGAGCAGCTGTTTGCTTGCTGGAGGTGTGATGATATCTTAGCTGGACGCGTACGGAAGAGTGTCATCTGGTTTCATAAATGCAAGATAAACTTCCTCTCTTAACCTCCCAATTCTTCTTAAATCTTTCCTCCTATTCTTTCCCCTCTCAATCTAAGCTGGAAACTATTTTAAGTTAAAGAGCCACAGACTAAATATGTTTAACATCTAGTATTTATGTCTGTTGTGTTGAATTTAAGTGTGCTGACGTTTTAAATTACAAGAAAGTGAAATCCTGTCAATCAAGTGTAATGGTGTTAATTTAGTTGATTCATTTTAAATAAATGATAGTGTCTCTTTGACATATCAAGCTAAGTTAACGTGTCCATTGTCACTCTATAGCTCTGTTTATGTATCCATCATAAAGATCACAGAAATATTGGATAAACTGAAAAAGAAAAGAATCCGTGAATTTACTATTCAATCTGAATAAGTAAATTAATTAAGGTAAAGAGGTCAGTATTAATATTGACCTCCTCATAATCCTTTACAGCAGCGAGCTCGAGGAGAATCTATGTGCCTGCGGCCTGCTCTGGAAGCCAGCACCGAGCCTCCCTTCATCGCGCCCACAGTGGAAGCGCCACAAGCGGCGTGACAGGAAGCAGAAGCGGGGTAAGCGCGGAGGTATCAGAGCTAGGCTAGCAGCTAGCCCACATAAGCCGGCTATTCCATCAATGGTTTTGGCTAACGTACGCTCCTTGGACAACAAATTGGATTATATATGCCTGCTACGAACGACACAAAAGACTGTGAGAGACTGTTGTGTGTTTTTATTCATGGAAACGTGGCTTAACAACAACGTTCCGGACCATGCTATTCAGCTCGAGAGGCTAACATGCTACAGAGCGGACCGAACCCTTGAGGGAGGTAAGACACGCGGAGGAGGGCTGTGTGTTTACATCAACAACGCCTGGTGTCTGGATGCCGCTGTGGTCCACAAACACTGCTCACCTTTAGTGGAGTTTATGACTAATAAATGCAGACCGTTCTATTTACCGAGGGAATTTACAGCTGTTATGATTGTTGCTGTATATATTCCTCCAAGCTCCAACAGCAAAGTTAGAGGTGAGGCCCTGAATGAACTATATCTGCACATCAGTGAGCAGCAAACAGTACACCCTGATGTTTTTCTCATTACGGCTGGTGATTTCGACCAAGTAGATTTAAAGAGTGTATTTCCAAAAACATACAGAAACATAAACTTTGCAACAAGAGGAAACAACACACTGGACCAAGTTTACACCACCATGAAAAATGCCTACAGAGCCCTCTCCCACATTGGTGCTTCTGACCATATCTGTGTTATGCTAAAGCCAACATACAGGCCACTGGTGAAAGTCACAAAACCAGTCCGCAAGCAGATACGAGTGTGGCCAGAGGGGTCTTCAGAGGCACTCCAGGACTGTTTTGACACCACAGATTGGGGTATGTTCAAAGAAGCTGCTACCACAAACAACAACACATGTCTCCAGGAGTACTCAGACACTGTATGTTCATACATCACCAAGTGCATTGATGATGTAACCAACCTCAAGACCATCACTGTTCGGGCTAATCAGAAGCCATGGCTGACAGCAGAGGTTTACAGACTCCTGAAAGCCAGGAATGCTGCCTTCAAAGCGGGAGATCAGGTGGGCCTGAGGGCAGCCAGAAAGAACCTGGATCTGGGCATCAGAGAGGCCAAGGAGCAGTATTCCAGGAAAATAGCTCACCGTTTCAAGGACAGCAAGGATACACGCAGTCTGTGGCAGGGAATACAGACCATCACAAACTACAAACCATCCCCCCAGACCTGTGACAGCTCAACCTCTACGCTGAATGAACTGAATGAGTTCTTTGCTCGGTTTGAGGCAAGTAACAGCACACCTGCACATAAACTCCCCCCCTCTCCTGATGGCCAGGTGCTGGCGCTGTCCTCAGACAGCGTAAGGCGATCATTCATCAAGATTAACGCCCGGAAGGCCTCTGGTCCTGACAACATACCTGGTCGTGTGCTGAAGGACTGTGCAGGGGAACTCGCAGCGGTCTTCACGGACATCTTTAACATCTCACTGAGCCAGGCCATCGTCCCCACCTGTTTCAAAGCCACCACCATCATCCCTGTCCCAAAGAAGGCAACGCCCGCATGCCTCAATGACTATCGCCCAGTAGCACTCACCCCCATCCTGATGAAGTGCTTTGAACGGCTAGTCATGAAAAGCATCACATCTGTCCTCCCTGCCTCCCTGGATCCCTTCCAATTTGCATACCGACCTAATCGCTCAACCGACGATGCCATCTCCTCTGCCCTCCACACAGCTCTCACACATCTGGACACGAAGGACTCTTATGTTAGAATGCTGTTCATCGACTTCAGCTCGGCATTCAACACCATCATCCCCCAACAGCTCATCCTTAAACTGGACAGTCTGGGGCTGAACACCTCAATGTGTAACTGGCTGCTAGACTTCCTGACCGGGAGACCACAGACAGTACGGGTCGGGAGTAACACATCTAGCACCATCACATTGAACACAGGGGCCCCACAAGGATGTGTGCTGAGCCCCCTTCTATTCACCCTGCTAACACACGACTGCACACCATCATACAGCTCCAACCACTTCATCAAGTTTGCGGACGACACAACAGTGGTAGGTCTCATCAGCAACAACGATGAGACGGACTACAGGAACGAGGTGAGCCGCCTGGCCTTGTGGTGCGGACACAACAATCTCACTCTCAACGTGGAGAAGACAAAGGAGATTGTTGTGGACTTCAGGAAGAGGGATGCACAACATGCCCCTCTGACCATCAACAGCACCGCAGTGGAGAGAGTAGACAGCACCAAGTTCCTGGGAGTGCACGTCTCAAAGGACCTGTCCTGGAGCAGGAACACTGCATCACTGGCCAAGAAGGCTCACCAGCGTCTCTACTTTCTCCGCAAGCTGAAAAGGGCTGGAGCTTCAACCCCCATCATGTGCACCTTCTACAGGGGTGCCATAGAAAGTGTCCTGACCAGCTGTATCACTGTGTGGTTTGGTGCATGTACTGCATCCTGCCGCAAGAGCCTCCAGCGCATCGTGAGAGCAGCTGAGAAGATTGTCGGCACCTCCTTCCCCTCACTGCAGGACTTACACAGCAACCGCCTCACTCGGAAAGCCCTCTGCATGGCAGGTGATCCCACACACCCACTACACAGCTGCTTCAGACTGCTGCCATCAGGGAGGAGACTGAGAAGTCTCCAGGCTCGAACCAGCAGACTGAGTGACAGCTCTGTTCATCAGGCAGTCAGGATGCTAAACACTCTGCCTGCTCTGCCTCCCCTCCCATTTGAACTGCCTTAACACAAAAAACTTTCTCACACATTACCACACAACACAAAGATTTTAACACTGGACTCTGTGTCATCAAACGGGTTATTCACTAAACTCTCGGTCATGTGCTCATTCAGTTTGCACTACTTCTCATATTTGCACTAATGTTTGTATTACATTACTGCCTATAGTCATACTACTGTTTACATTCACTGTTTACATTTATTAATACTGTTTACATTTATTACTACTGTTTACATTTATTACTACTGTTTACATTTATTACTACTGTTTACATTTACTGCTGATACATATACAGTATTCTCTGACTAGCCTTATTTAAGGATGCCCAATGTGCCTTACTGCATATGCCACTTTGCCTCTATACCAACATCAACTACCTCATACATATACTGTGTACATTAACTCATATGCTGCTTTGCCACTCTTTGCAAATGTCAATGCTAGAACCTTCAGTTTATTTTATAGATATACTTTTTATACTTTTTTATACTACTATGCAAAAACTCAGGACAGTATTACACTTTTATTATTTCATTTTATGCTTATGTTCATTAAATGTTTAGTGTTTTAGTGTTGGTGTAAATTTTCATACTTTTATACTACTATGCAAAAACTCAGGACAGTGTTACACTTTTACTATTTTATGCTTATGTTTATTAAATGTTGTGTAAATTTTCATACTTTTATACTACTATGCAAAAACTCAGGACAGTGTTACACTTTTACTATTTTATGCTTATGTTTATTAAATGTTTCAGTGTTTAGTGTTTAAATGGTTACTGTTACACCGAGGGACTGAGAGAAACGCAATTTCAATCCTGTGTATGTCCTGTACATATTGCAGTTCTGACAATAAAGTTGACTTTGAATTTGACTTTGACGTTATCAAGTGAATACATTTTTAATCCTTCATCAGCTACACCCTGTAGGGTATGTGTCACTTCAAGCCTCTTTGCTAGAAGGAAGGCAAAATAACCAAGTTTTTTCCTGAAAAATGAACATTTCCCGAAAAATAAAGATATTTTTCACCTTGCCTTGTAGGATGTCTGTAGATAAGAACTTTGTCTTAAAATCAAGTTCTCCAAGAGAATTGTCCTCCATTTTCTCTTCAAATATCTTATGCGTACCTCTTGTTAGCTTGTTCAAAGCTTGATCTTAGTATTCAAATTGGTCTGGCAGTGAGTCCTCACTGAGAGTTGTGTAGCTTCCATCAAAGCTACATTGATCAGATATTTCCTGTTTCTCAGCCATTGTGAGAATTGATTAAAAACAGTGAAAAGTTTGTTGAAGTAACCCTTTGGTATTCACTAAATAATAATAATAATAATAATAATAATTTTATTTAAAAGTGCATTTCAGGACACCCAAGGACACTTCACAGCAAGAAACATGTTACAGAGATTGTGTAAAAACAAACAAGCACAGTGCAAACACCAACAGAATAAATTGAAATATAAAATACATAAAGAATATAAAAATACTGTAACCTTGTGTGGGTTAAACCCAATAAAGACACTCCGAGCCAAACAACAGGAAACAACCAACTTTAATAGCACACAAGAGGCAGGTTTATATCACAGACTTACAACTCACTCATGGTGCTACCGGAACACTAATGTGCCGCTAAGCATTATGGGAAAGACATAACACAAAGTCCACTCCCCATAACCGCTACAATATTCCCCCCCAGACGGTTAGCTGTCCCAGCAACCGGAAATACCATTGCAATGAACTACAATCTTGTAGCTAGAACATTATTTCCTTACAGATCAACCACAAAGTCTTTGAACCTCGTTAGGAGCTGCCGTCGTCAACGGTTGGCTCGAGATCCCAATCTTGCTGCTGCTTGTCCACCAGAATGGCAAGCTGGATAGATAGGGTCCGGTTGTACCGCTCAACCAGCCCATCGCTCTGGGAGTGAAGCAGTATGGTCTGTGTCTTCTTGATGCCAAGCCGCCGGCAGACCTCACCAAACACTTCCACCTCAAAGTTCCGACCTTGATCACTATGCAGCTCTTCGGGGGCACCAAACCGGCAGAACATCTCACTTACCAGTCTTTCAGCCGTGGTCAAAGCACTCTGATCAGGAATGGCATATACCTCCGGCCACTTAGCATCACAGCTCTTCCAAGATGGCTGCCACGGACGGACATTCAATGAAATGCTGCGCTGCGAGGTAGTTTTGATATTTTCAAACAATTCTGACAAACAATTCAGACAAACAAACTTATA
>JBBPBX010033415.1:19631-33267 GCA_038048925.1 Garcialebias charrua
TATATATATATACTGCCTCATCAACAGGAATGCATGTAAAGAGTGGTGCAACATCAAAACAGACCATTGTTTCATCAGTCTCCATTATGACATCCCTCACCTCATCCACAAAGTCCATGGCGTTCTGTTTGTGATGTTCTGAGCTGCAAACTAAAGGGATGAGTACATATATCAAATATTGGAAACATTGTAAGTGACAGAGTTAATCATGCTAACAATTGGTCCTAAAGGTACACAATGTTTGGGAAAATTAGGTAAACCATATACAGACTAGATGTAGCTTCCCCTGGATACAGTCAGTGGCACATAATAAAGTCAGTAGCCTTGTCTTGCTCAACACTTTCAGGTAATCTATCAACATCTTTTTGTAACCCCTTCCTGGCTCTATTTTCAGTGGCCCAAAAGTGGTTAAGTCACTAAGGAGTGTCATAACTTTCTCATGATAGTCTTTCTGGTCCAAAATCACTGTTCACCTTCCATTGTCTGCTGGGAGGATGATGATGTCCTTGTCCTTACTGAGAGTGGTGAGTGCATCCCTCTCCTCTCTGCTGATGTTGGAAGGTGGTGGTTTTGCTTTGCTGGGGCAGGCTAAAACTTGGTTCCTAAATTGATCTGCTTCAAACTCTGAAATGTTGTTGTTGCTGATGGCTGTGATCTCCACCAGAGGAATTCTTCTTGGTGCAACGGCAAAGTTCAGTCCCCTGGCAAGAATCTCTCTCTGGCTTGTTGAGCTGTCTGTCAGATAAATTCTTCACTCACTTTTCTGTCTCCCTGGCATGTGGCTGTCTACCAGTTATAGATGAAATAGATTGGCAGCAAGAAGGGCCATCCAGAGCTCGGAGGTCGTCTGACAAGTAGCAATGTCCAGGGCAAAATGCCGGGCGACGCTCCAATACCTCGAGATGGGGTCAGATCTGTAGCAGGTGATGCAGGCATGGAGGGCTGTGGTGATGCAGTGGGCGACATGGAGGGCTGTGGAGCTGCGGCGGGTGCCATGGGGTCACGTGGAACTGCAGCAGGCACCATAGGGTCCTGTGGAGCTGCAGCACATGACATTGGTTCCTGTGAAGCTGCAGCAGGCACCATTGGTTTCTGTGGAGCTGCAGCACATGACATTGGGTCCTGTGGAGCTGCAGCAGATGCCTTGGGGCTGTGGAGCTTCTGCAACAGTCGTGGAAGCCTTTGGAGCGTCTGTAGCAGTCTTTCACGGAATGTGTTGTTATTGGAATTGGGATGGTGTTCAGAAGTTATCAGTAACTTAAACTTGTTTTGTTGTTGAGTCTTGAACTGGACATGCTGTGCGAAGCATGCCTGATCTGTAAAGTTCATCACTTGCTGAAGTGTGGTCTGATTTAGGCACATTGTTAGTTTTGTCTGATTAACTCTTGTTTAGCCTTTAAAGCCTAATAATAAAATCGGTCTGTCTCACTCGTTCATTCAGTAGCTGGGTCTGTGCCTTCTGTAGGATGTTGCTTGCCTGCTGCCCGCTGACAGAAAATTAGAGTTCCAGACTCATGGGAAAGGTGCCACTGTTGGATAATTTAATTATCCTATCATCAGTTCATTAAATAAAGAAGCCACACAGGAAAGGAGATCTTTTTTTGCCCAGGTTTAATCTTGCATATGGAACAGTGTTGAAAACCAGCATACATGATGCTGCAACATGCCCGGATTTCAAGGTCTGCCCGCAGGCAGTACAAAGAAGTGTATTTTTATAATGGTTATCAGAAAGAAGTGAGGTCAAGACATCTGCTTCACAGCACATCTCTTGATGGTGTCAGAGTATCAACAGTCAGAAGGAGAATCAGTATTTTAGTTATTAGACTCCTCTGAGTAGACAGAAAGACTGTCGTCTTCACATACATGGCTATGTAACATTTGACATTAGTATGTGAAAAACATTCATGACCTTTATATCCCCCAACAGCCACTCTGTCTGCAAAGGTGCCACTCTAGCACCTTACCCAAGAGCCTGAAACTCAAATCTTGTGTTGAAACATTAAGATCAGTAGCCTGATGTCTAACAGGACCAGTAGGGACACTTGATTCTGCTCTATTGCTTATATGTCTAGCTTTATGAAGGATTTTCTTCTACATTGGCAGGCTGCCCCTCCAGGTTAGATTTTTATTTTATGTTTTTCATGTTAGTGGAGCACCATTTGCTAACTAACTTTCTAGATGCCTGCTTTAAGGTGCACAACTCTGGATTAAACCAAGGAGTCAGCGTCCTCGGACTGATTACTTTCAAAAAAGTCAGTTTGGTGAGTACAAAGAGTGCTGCATTGTCATTACCTTCACACAATGACTTGAACACTTTAGTAGTAGTAGTAGTATCATTATTGAGTGTTTAGTTCCCCTCTTGTGACTTATGTTGCTTTAAACCTCTGATGGAATTGAACTTTTTTGTGATGTGTGTGAACGCTTTACTTTACAACTTCTCCCCTAACCAGTGACCTGAGATCACACCTCCACTGGAAACAGGTGAAAGGCTCGTGTTTCAATCTATGATGCATATTTTATTTTCATCTCTGTGGATTTTAGCACAACAATAGTAGAATATCTTGTTTTACAGAACCTGATCAAGCAGAGAGTATCACATTCTTCTTTTTGATACGTCTCTATAAAAAGTATCTTTAAAGAGAGAGAGGAAAAAAACAAATGATTTACTTATTTCTGTATTGCTTGCTGTCCCCATAGATCACTGCTTGTGATGTATTGTCAGTTGGATGAATTATAGGCAATCGGTTGCATAATCAACCCACACATTCATCATAGATGCTGTTCGCCATGGCAACGGCGTTAAATAAATTAGCCTCTGACTCGGCAGTGTCTCACTGTCACGACGGTTTGCGCTTTAACTTCTCCAACTTCCCCCAGTGATTTTCACATCTCTGTCCTTTCTTGTCCATTTTCAGCTGTCTCCCTGCTGCTGTCCTCATATCTGTCTGGCTGTATAGATATCCTTCTGTTGCACCACTCCACACTCTTTGTCTCTGTCAATTCTATATTTTTTACCCCCCACCACCACCCCACTCGCCCCTGCCCGGTCAGTTCCCAGACAGCCGAGGAGACAGACATACTGCGAGCTGGCAGCAGTGTCTAATGGAGACATATTAACCCGATGCTACTGACACTAAATACATTATTTCAAGCTCCAGAGAGCAACAGAGTTTACTGATGGCTTTGAGTTGCTGCCCATGTTCCTGCAGGTTTTAATAATCACCCTGAAAATGTGTTCTCACAGGGTGATGCCATATTAGCTTCTCCAACTTGTGTCTCTCAATGACTTTCAGTGCATCGTTGACTTGTGCCTAAATCTTCCAGTCAGTGAGCTACGAAATGCACAGCATGACAGTTTGGGTTCAGAATAGACTTGTTTTGTGTCCTGTTCAGTTATGCTCTCATACATTTCAGGCATTGCAGCCCATCTAAAACATGTACAGCAAACCCCCGACCTACGACCCCATCGACCTGCGAACCACGGGACCTACGAACGTATCATATTTAATAAAAATATGAAATTATTGTATAAAAAAAAAAAAAAAGAATTTTTTAATTTTTTTATTATTTTTTTGTGTTTAAATGTTCTTAATTTCATGTGTACATCACTTTGTTGCAGCTGTGGTTGTTTTAAAGGCTTTATAAATAATAATTATGATAAAAAATGATCATTTCTGATCATTTTGTGCAACTTCCGGTCATAACAGGAAGAAGGTCGGTCATAACAGGAAGCAGGAAGAAGGTCGCCAGTCACCGGAGGCCAGCCATCTTAGGGTTAGTCACGGCTGGCAGCAAGGTTTGGAAGACTTGTTGATCAGGATTGCCTCATATGGATTAATTACTATCTGGAATCGCTCTGTGAGCTCTGTGGACGTCTCAGGCGGAGAAGCAACTGCAGATTGATGGCCGATTGGGCCGCACCGCCGCTCCAACACCAGCTCATGGCCTGGCTAGCAGAAGCTAACACAGGCCTCGAGAGCTAACACAGGCCTCGAGCAGCTCCCGTGGTTTGCTCGTCGCGCTGCTCGGCCTGATAACAACAACGCATGGCAACCTAAGATGTCGGCTATGACCATCTCAAAGTAAGAAAATATATTTTTATTTATTCTGTAAATGTGAATAGCAATGTTTAACATTACAGTACACTACTGTACATGCTTAAATGTGTGCGCGCGCTCCGTTAGCATGATAAATAAAGGTTGAATGAATGAATGAATGAATGAAATTTTTTTTTTATAATTTTCACCCCCTACCTACGAACGGATCGAGCTGCGAACGGTTCTTAGGTCCCAAACTCGTTCGTAGATCGGGGGTTACCTGTAGTTCTAGATGGGCTTCATCTGAAACTAAAATATTACCGTTGTCTGGAGGAAGGGTGTTCTTTCACCTAGAATGTTTTATCAGCCCCCGCTGATAAAACAGTGGTGACAATGTTTTTGTCCTTGTCTATGCATGTGTTTTTGTCAGT
The DNA here is from genome assembly GCA_038048925.1 of Garcialebias charrua. Lineage (NCBI taxonomy): Eukaryota > Metazoa > Chordata > Actinopteri > Cyprinodontiformes > Rivulidae > Garcialebias > Garcialebias charrua. The sequence goes on from JBBPBX010033415.1 coordinate 24,100, forward strand.
TTGTCAGCAAAAAATTCATGAACCCCAGAAAATCTTCTATTTAAACTCTCAGAAACAGATCAAATACAATAGATTCTCTTTAGGAGTTTGCTTGAATTAAAATGGCTGCCACAGCTAGACAACCATAGAAAACTGAAAAATTGCTTTAACTCCATCCTTTTTTTATAGTGTGAGATAAAATTTAGTGTAGTAGTTCACAGTCATCCATAACTTATACTCAGAGAGCTAACTGATCATGAAAGATCTGTTCTAAAATCTTTCACCTTAACCATTCATTTCATCGATGTTTTAGCAAAATAGCTCAAATACTTATATTTTAATTCAAACACTTAAACAAGAACATGTATTTATACAGTTTTAATTAAAGTACTGTACAGGTAGTCCCCGACTTACGAGGACATCGACCTACGAGGTTCCCGACTTAAGAGGTTATCATATTTAAAGGTGCTATGTGTAACTTTCTGTAGAGCACAACACTTGGAAATATTTTCAACAGGCAAAGCATTCTGATCCCTCCCCCTCAGAGCCATATATGGCTCTGCCCCCCTTGCTCTGCTGAAATTCAAATTCAAGCTCTGTTTTTATTGGCTGGTTACAAACTCTGTTTTTATTGGCTGGTTAACGGCGGGTCACTCTGTGTTTTTAGTGTTTTTATAAATGCTGATAGAGAAGCAAGGGGACTATAGTTTTTTTCAGAGATTACTTTGTCTAACACCAGTCTGTCAGTAGATAGTGACAGAGTGAAGAAATATGTTAAAAATATATTGTTAGAAAAGTTACAGACTGCACTACAAAGTTACATAGTGCAGCTTTAATAAAAATATGAAAAAAAAAGTTTGTTGTTTGTTTGTTTAAATGTTCTTAATTTCATGTGTACAGCCCTTTGTTGCAGCTGTGGTTGTTTTAAATGGCTTTATAAATAAAGTATAATTATTTTTATTATGTTTTAGAATTTGAAGCGTATTTGCGCGACTTCCGGCCGTTTCCTGAAATGCGTGTCTGCCATTTTACGGTCCCCAAGTGCGGTCCGCCATTATCGGCACTCGGCAGCCGGCTTTGGATGACTTTTTCTCCCATAGGATGCCTCATAAGATAAATTAGCTGGAAACACTCGGTGAACTCTGTGGACGTCTCAGGCCCGGAGCAGCAGCCGCAGATCGCTCCGCGATCGCTCCTACTAAGCCATCCGACATGCTATCGAGCGCAGCTAATGAAGCTAAGCTAAGCGGAGCTAAGCGGGTGGGGACACCAAGCCGACAGGCCGCGGAGGGGTCATCTGCAGCCGGGAGCTCACTTCAATGTCCGCCTTGCAGCCTAAGATGTCGGGGGACACCGAGCTAACGCGGAGAAACAGCGAGCGCCGACACCCTTTTGATGAACTGACAATTTAACGAGCGCAGCTAACGTGGAGCTAACAATAGCTAACGAGTGCAACTGCGGGCAGCTCGTTTGGATGGATGGTCAAACACCGCAGAGAAACGGCTTTCAAAGTAAGAAATTCATTTTTTATATTTTTTATAAATGTTTTAAAGTGTTTTAAAATGTTAGGATAGTTGAAATTGTGAGGATTTTGCCTTCCTTGTTTGTTTTCCTGCCTGTCTCTTGTTAATCATCCCCAGTCTGTCTCACAGGTGTTTGTAATTTGTCTCGTCCTGTCTAAGAGCAGATAGGCTTCCAAAAAATACTTTTACCACCCAGGCACAACTTAATTCATCTTCTTCAGGCGTTTTAGTTAAGTACTTACTTTTTGTAGAACAGTTTTTGCACATCTGATAACATGTTTAGTTGTCTATATTTACTTAGCAGGGAGAGGCATTCCAGGACACATACCAACATACAGTGATTTATGTACTGGTGTCTACTTCACTTTAGATATACCGGTAGGCTGTAAAAACATGTTGTACCTAATTACATGGTTTGTGACAAGGAGTGAGAAAGTTTTGCCTACTGGCTAACATTTGTTACGGTGCATAGATAATACGTTGCTAAAATACTTAGTATATGACTCAGAAAAGTTTTATTACCTGTTGACCTGGATGTGGAGCAGACGTCTCCTACTCCAACACGTTTCCCCCCTTTTTTTATTGTTAGAATGTAGAGTGAAATAATGCAGATTATTATAATTTTTTTTCTTCTTCATGTGGGACTTTTTTCTCTGGGCGTTATTGTATTCAAGAGAAAGAGGGTGGATATGCTGGTTTATTATTTTAGTTCTCTGATGTTTTGAAACGTGTCATTTCTGTAAGATGAATCACAGTTGGATTTTGTGCAGGCAGTTTTAGGCTACATTATTCTATACTGTATTCTACTGATGGTTTGGTTATTCTGCTATATATAATTTTACATTCATGTGTTTTTTCTATTCTATCTATTAAGATCTGAACCTAATGTGCCCCTGGGTTATCAACCACTTTGTTTCTTAGTTAAATAGTCCTGCATTGACCATTGAGATTAATATTGATATTGATGTTATTAACATTGCTGGGTCAGGGAGATAGTAACAAATGCCCAAATGGGTCTAGGGGGTCACACACTCTTCACATACTCTAGTTTTACCTATATAAACTATTCAATAAGTATTTAGAGTTAATGGCAGAACAAGAAGTAGCCTGAGACAAACATGTAGCATTCACACATTATGAACATTATTCAAGAATTGTTTCTGTTATGATCTCAAAAGGTAACCCAGTTGGTAACGAGACCCAGAACGACACAAGACAAAAAGGTGCAAAAGTAACAGTGTTTATTTATTTACAGTGGGGAATAACTATTTACAAATGTACAAGGGTCCTCTGGATTTCCTGGAAGATGAAAAGAGGACAGTCAGATGGGTTTGATCAGAAAGTTCTTCCAGGGTAATTGCTTTTGTTTGTTTATTGTTTCCTTACGGATGAAAAGAGGAGGATGATTCCAGAGTGTCCTAAAGTCCTTGAGATGGAGTCCCAGAGGGCGAGTGAGGCAGGCAAGTGGCTGGAGGGCAAAGCACGACGAGCAGAGAGCTGGAACCAGGAGAATCCGAGGGCTGAGAACACAACAAGCACAGGGTAAGTTTCTCTCAAATGTACTCACAAACTGGCTAGAAGCATAAATACCATGTGTGGCATAAAATGCTTCAGCGAAGAGTAGAACCCGACTGCAGCCTTAAGTAGAGGTGGAACTCGTCAGGTGGATGACCGTCAGCTGTGGATGATTAGCGGCCATCTTGGGGCTGCAGCAGGTGCCACGCGCTTCTCTGGGTGAGCCCTGAAGAAGGCGGTGATCAGACTGGGGTCCAGGATAAAAGAGCGAGGGATCCACGACCGCTCCTCAGGGCCGTAACCCTCCCAGTCCACAAGTTACTGAAAACCTCTCCCACGACGGCGCACATCCAGAATGGCACGAACGGTGAAGGCTGGATGGTTGTCGATGAGACGAGGAGGCGGCGGAAGGTCGGCAGGCGGACACAAAGGACTCACGGAAACGGGCTTGACCTGGGACACGTGAAACGTCGGATGAACCCTCATGGAAGCTGGCAGCTGAAGACGCACCGCAGAGGGGTTGATGACCCGGACGACAGGGAAAGGCCCGATGAAACGAGGTGCCAACTTTCTTGGGGTGTCCTTCAGGGCGATGTTCCTAGTGGAAAGCCAAACCCTCTGACCCACCCGATAGGAGGGCGCAGAAGATCGGTGGCAGTCCGCAAACCTCTTATTCTGGGTGGCCGTGCGGAGGAGTGCCGCCTTAGCCTGGCGCCAGATACGCCGACATCGTCTGAAATGGTGCTGCACTGATGGCACTGCTATGTCCGACTCCTGGCTGGGGAACAAAGGAGGCAAATTTCCCAGTGACGCTTTAAAAGGTGTCATACCTGTGGCGGCGTTGTGAGCGTACTCCACCCAAACCAGATGTCGACTCCAGGCAGAGGGATTGCCCTCAACGAGACATCGAAGGGTGGCTTCAAGCTCCTAGTTGCACCGTTCCACCTGACCGTTGGACTGCGGGTGGTAGCCGGAGATGAGACTGGTCGACGCCCCTAAGGCACCACAAAAACTGCGCCACACCTGAGAGACGAACTGGGGTCCCCTATCCAACACCACGTTGGAAGGGACACCGTGTATACGAAAAACGTGCTGTACAAGGAGATGAGCAGTCTCCATTGCAGAAGGCAACTTGGGAAGAGGCACAAAATGGGCTGCTTTAGAAAACCTGTCAATGATTGTGAGAATGGTGGTGTTACCCTCAGAAGGAGGCAGGCCGGTGACGAAATCAAGAGCGATGTGGGACCATGGGCGGCTGGGTGTGGGCAATGGCCGAAGAAGACCTGCAGGGGGTTGGGTACCGGTTTTGTTTCTGGCACATGTGGGACAAGCTGCAACAAAGTCTTTAACATCTTGGGATAAAGTGGGCCACCAGAAATGAGTCTTGGTTAACGATAACATACGTGTAATACCTGGGTGACAAGAGAGCTTGTTCGTATGCACCCATTCAAGTACTTTGGACCTCATGGCGGTGGGAACGAAGAGCGTGCCAGGAGGTCCTGATGGGCATCACGAACCTCCTGGGCAATGGGCCAGGTGAGTGCTCCAATGATGCAAGCCGGGGGTAAGATGTTCTCTTCAACTTCTGGAGCATCTGGAGGAGAGAACTGACGAGACAAAGCATCGGGTTTAACATTTTTAGAACCCGGACGGAAAGTCAATGTGTAATTGAATCTGTTGAAAAACAGTGACCAGCGTGCCTGCCGGGGATTTAGACGTTTAGCGTCTCTGAGGTAAGTGAGGTTCTTATGGTCAGTCCAAATAAGAAAAGGTAGCTCAGTGCCCTCAAGCCAGTGACGCCATTCCTCTAATGCCAGTTTAACAGCAAGTAGTTCTCTGTTGCCCACGTCATAATTCCGTTCAGCTGGGGACAGACGGCGAGAGAAAAATGCACATGGGTGCACTCTGCTGTCCAAAGGTGATCTCTGTGACAAAACAGCTCCTACCCCAGTGTCTGAAGCGTCTACCTCAAGGATGAACTGACGAGTGCTGTCTGGATGACAGAGGATGGGAGTGGAAGAAAAAAGCTGTTTTAGCTTACCGAAAGCAGAGTTGGCTTCCGGGGTCCATCTGAAATTTCTGTTGGTGGATGTGAGTTGTGATAGAGGCGCTGCGATGCGACTGTAGTCCTTGATAAAACGTCTGTAGAAGTTTGCAAAACCCAAGAACCGTTGCAGTTGTTTCCTGGTCTCAGGGACCGGCCACTCCACCACTGCCTTAGTCTTTTCCGGGTCTGCCCTGTAGTGTCCTTCTCCAAAAATAAAACCCAAAAATGCAACAGAAGAAGTGTGAAATGAACATTTTTCACCTTTTACGAAAAGTTGGTTCTCATACAGTCTTTGGAGCACCGTCCGGACATGCGTGACATGTTCATTCTTATTCCTGGAATAAATGAGAATATCGTCCAAGTAAACAAACACAAAATCACCAATAAAGTCTCTCAAAACATCATTAACCAGTGCTTGAAATACTGCAGGGGCATTAGTAAGGCCAAAAGGCATGACAAGATACTCGAAGTGTCCCAAGGGTGTCTTAAAAGCTGTCTTACATTCATCACCCTCTCTGATACGGACGAAGTGATAAGCATTATGTAGGTCCAATTTGGAGAAGATTGTGGCTGGTTGCAATTGCTCATGGACAGAGTCAAGTAGTGGTAAGGGATATTTGTTCTTTATGGTAATACTGTTCAAACCCCGATAGTTAATACAAGGGCGTAGAGTCTTGTCTTTCTTAGCAACAAAAAAAACCCTGCCCCAAGTGGAGAGGTAGATGGGCTGATGATACCTGAATCCAAAGACTCCTCAATGTAGGATTTCATGGATCCACGTTCAGGGCCCGAGAGGTGATACAAACGGCTAGATGGCAGAGGAGCTCCAGGAAGAAGGTCGATGGCACAGTCATAGGGACGATGGGGAGGAAGAGAGAGAGCCTTCACCTTACTGAACACTGGAGACAGATCATGATACTCAGGTGGAATGTCGGATAGATCAATGTTCTCGACTTCTTGTTTACTGGTTAAAGGGTTGGAGATGCCTGAGCAAAGGCAATTCTTCAAACACTTGTCATTCCATTTTTCTATTCGACCAAACTCCCAATTGATGTGGGGATTATGGTTCTGCAACCAGGGAAACCCTAAAATCATTTGAGTGTTAAGTGAATCAAACACAAAGAAACTAACAGATTCATGGTGATTACCAGATGTGATTAAATGCAAGTCTTCAGTCTTAAAGCGAATCTGTGCCAAAGTCTCCCCAGTTACTCCAGTAACAGAAACTGGGTCAATGTCCAGAACGGGGAGAGCAAATTCCTTAACCAAATCATGACTGATTAAATTTTGTTCAGCACCAGAGTCAATCAATGCTGACACAGGAAAACGATTTTGTTCGAACTGAATGACAGTGGGTAAGGTTAATCTACGCATGGAAGTAACAGATGAAGTGCCCACCAATAACTTCCGTTCTATTGGCGGGCGTTTACGTTTCCCAGAAGTGGGCATGAAGCAACATAATGTCCCTCCTTTCCACAATACATGCATAAGTTGGAATTCATACGTCTCATTCTTTCATTTTCTATCAATTTAGTTCTACCAATCTGCATTGGTTCAGGTTCAGGTAATGCTAACTGAGTTCCAGTAGACGGCGGCAGCGAGCTTCGGGACTTGGCACCAAATCTATATTCCCCACCTGATGACGTGGAGAAACCGGAAGTGTTGGGTCTCTGGTAGTTGTAGTCCCGTTCTCGGCGACGTTCCCGGAAGCGTTCGTCAATGGAGATTGCCAAATTTATTAGTGCGTCGAAATTAGGAGGTTCATCTCTTGCTGCAATCTGGTCCTTAACATAATCCGAGAGAGAGTTCAGAAATGTACCTTGAAGCGCCCTGTCGTTCCACTCCGTTTGAGCCGCGAGAATGCGGAAGTCCAGAGCGTGTTCGGAGACGGGTCGTCTGCCCTGATGTAATCCCAACAAACGCTTCTCTGCATTGGGTTGTTGCAACGGCCGGTCGAAAATCCTGCGGAACTCGTTCAGAAACTGGTCGAACGACACAAAGTCCAAATCATGGTTGTGGAGGTAAGAAGATGCCCACTGGAGGGCTTTACCTGAAAGCTGACTGTTCAGATAAGTTATTTTAGCGATGTCCGTGGAATAAAGTTGAGGAGCTCCTTTGAAGGCGAGTTTGCACTGTAGGAGGAAACCCTCACACAACGCTGGGTCTCCTGAGAAGAGTTCAGATGGTTTAACCAGTAACTGTTGAGGAGAAGGAGAGTTATTGCTTGAACTGGTGCTGGGTGAGTTTGAGTCTGAGGTGGCAGCAGGAGCTGTGGGAGGAAAAATAGCAAGTTTCTTCTGTATTGTGTTAACCATACCTCCGAGTACTAGCATGTCAGTTTGGGTCTTATGTTGTTGACTCAATATTTGTTTTAGCATCCCCTCTACTGAAGTCTGGCTTGTGGCCTGCGAGGAGGAAGCTTGTGCGTTCATGGTCTCGTTCTGGGTTTTGTTTTGGCTGAAGCATTAACTGTTATGATCTCAAAAGGTAACCCAGTTGGTAACGAGACCCAGAACGACACAAGACAAAAAGGTGCAAAAGTAACAGTGTTTATTTATTTACAGTGGGGAATATCTATTTACAAATGTACAAGGGTCCTCTGGATTTCCTGGAAGATGAAAAGAGGACAGTCAGATGGGTTTGATCAGAAAGTTCTTCCAGGGTAATTGCTTTTGTTTGTTTATTGTTTCCTTACGGATGAAAAGAGGAGGATGATTCCAGAGTGTCCTAAAGTCCTTGAGATGGAGTCCCAGAGGGCGAGTGAGGCAGGCAAGTGGCTGGAGGGCAAAGCACGACGAGCAGAGAGCTGGAACCAGGAGAATCCGAGGGCTGAGAACACAACAAGCACAGGGTAAGTTTCTCTCAAATGTACTCACAAACTGGCTAGAAGCATAAATACCATGTGTGGCATAAAATGCTTCAGCGAAGAGTAGAACCCGACTGCAGCCTTAAGTAGAGGTGGAACTCGTCAGGTGGATGACCATCAGCTGTGGATGATTGGCGGCCATCTTGGGGCTGCAGCAGGTGCCACTCCTACAGTCTGGGCTAACGACCGACTGGTGTACATAAGGACCTTGGAGTCAGTTCGTCTCTGCAAATGTGATATTTGACCAAAGAAAAACGGAACTTTGTTCAGGGAGTCCTCGAGTTATGGCGCCCTCGAGCTACGGCAACTCTGACTTACGAACGGACCTATGAACAGCAGTTGTACATTAAATACAGCACTGGTATGTGTTTTTTTTAGGTGTTTTTAGATGAAAGTGTGTTAGCTAACCGTTTGTAAACAAAGTTCTGTGCATGTTTATGAATCAGTATGTACGTTTGTGTTGAAAAACGGGTGTTTGGCGCAGCGCTAGCATACATTTTCCGACTTACGAACAAAAATCCGGACTTACGAACGCACGTGCTATGGGTTCCGACTTACGGCAGAATCGGGTTACGAACGGTCCTTAGGTCCGGAACTCGTTCGTAAGTCGGGGACTCCCTGTATTTCCTTGTCCCTCCTAGTCCTGACCGTCATGAACAGCCTCGCAGACTTGAAGTCTCCTAGTGCCTGTAATGCCGAAACCCTCTGTGGAACCAGATCCTGGAAATCACCAGCATCATCAGCATATGAAACAACATTACTGGGTCAGCTGAGGATCCGTCTTGCCAACGTTCAGCTTCCCACTGCTCACCATCTTCACCAAGAGCCAACACCCACCTGGGAATTTCCACCTTCCTCTCCAAACATGGCAAACAAAACAGAAAGTAAGTGATCTTACCTAAAGTATACTTCTAAATACAGTTTACTTACCTGCCTCCCATTCCCTAGATCCATTCCTTGTAGACTGTAAATAAATCACTCACCTTTTACTTGAATGTTTGAGTCTCTTTCCATCGGTCTACATTACCCTGGGTATTAAAATATATACTGGTATAAATCCTGATATCCAGAGCTGTGCTGCCCAGAGTTGGTAAGTTTTGTTTCAGTTGTAGGTCGTGTATTCTCTAGAGTTGCATTCGGGCCTAGAAAATCTGACCCAGCCTGGCCCAAGCTCGTAGTTTTTTTTTTCTGAGCCCAACCCGACCAATTAACTGTACAGAAATTACAGGTCAGAACAC
>JBBPBX010033416.1:0-10801 GCA_038048925.1 Garcialebias charrua
TATATATATATATATATATATATATATATATATATATATATATATATATATGTATATATGTATAATGTGATTGTATTGGTCACTTTTATCTGAAGGCGGGATTGTACAGGTGATCCCCGACTTACGAACGAGTTCCATTTCTACACCCATTCGTATAGCCGAAACGCCGTAAGTCGAGGACTACCTGTATTGGCCACTTTTATCTGAAGGTGGGATTGTACAGGTGATCCCCGACTTACGAACGAGTTCCATTTCTACACCCGTTCGTATAGCCGAAACGCCGTAAGTCGAGGACTACCTGTATTGGCCACTTTTATCTGAAGGTGGGATTGTATTGGTCACTTTTATCTGAAGGCGGGATTGTACAGGTGATCCCCGACTTACGAACGAGTTCCATTTCTACACCCGTTCGTATAGCCGAAACGCCGTAAGTCGAGGACTACCTGTATTGGCCACTTTTATCTGAAGGTGGGATTGTATTGGTCACTTTTATCTGAAGGCGGGATTGTACAGGTGATCCCCGACTTACGAACGAGTTCCATTTCTACACCCGTTCGTATAGCCGAAACGTCGTAAGTCGAGGCCACCATAAGTCGAGGGATACTGTTATATATATATATATATATATATATATATATATATATATATATATATATATATATATATATATATATATATATATATATATATACAACATCTCCTTTCTACATTTGTCACAACACATGTGAATCTGCCAGTCAGCCAAAATGTTGCAGAAGGTGTAGCCAAGACATTTGTGCTCAGTAAGTCATGATACCTTAGTATTATTTATTGATTTAATTGCTTGTGGTATGAAAGAAAATTTTGTTCTGTTTCTTGAGAATAAAGGAAGGCCGTACCTTCGCCCTGAAGGAAGCAGCTCAAATGAAATTATATGTTGTAATGTACATATATATATATATATATATATATATATATATATATATATATATATATATATATATATATATATATATATATATATATATATATATATATATACAACATCTCCTTTCTACATTTGTCACAACACATGTGAATCTGCCAGTCAGCCAAAATGTTGCAGAAGGTGTAGCCAAGACATTTGTGCTCAGTAAGTCATGATACCTTAGTATTATTTATTGATTTAATTGCTTGTGGTATGAAAGAAAATTTTGTTCTGTTTCTTGAGAATAAAGGAAGGCCGTACCTTCGCCCTGAAGGAAGCAGCTCAAATGAAATTATATGTTGTAATGTACATATATATATATATATATATATATATATATATATATATATATATATATATATATATATATATATATATACACAACATCTCCTTTCTACATTTGTCACAACACATGTGAATCTGCCAGTCAGCCAAAATGTTGCAGAAGGTGCAGCCATTAGCCAATTACATTGGAATGTTTGCCATTCATTCGCAAACAATGGACCCAAGCCCACAAGGCATTTTCAAACTGTTAAGAACACCCATCATCCCCCTTCATTTACATTCAGAAGCCTGCATGCAGCCTGATCAGTATCTCAAGGGATGAGCCAATTGGCTACATCTGGTAAATATTGTACTAATTAAAAAATCCTGGTAGTCCCAGTGTTAAGAGTCTATAAAGTTGTGGTCTGTTGTGCGAGCTAACGTTAGAGCTACGTGTCCGAGTACACGTTTGTTTATGAGCTGTGATTGGATGAAACGAGAGCTGTGAGCTGTCAATCACTCGTAGCGAGCGCTGATTCGCTGTAGTGGGAACGCACGCCGTTGCGACCAACCCACTTTGTCGTCATTTCCGGTACTACATTGGGCGAAGGTAAGAAAACTACGTTTACCATGAATGCTTGGAATGAACTACAACCGCTGTGATTGATTGGTTGACGTCACGTATCTGTGTAGCGAGCTCCGCCTCGCTCAGCACAGCAGAGCTGGTGACGCGCTGCGTCGACCCGCCTATTTGTGTCGTCATTTCCAGGTGCAGGTTCACACACACACGGTGAAAAGAGATTTCACTAAAAGTTTAAAAACTCATTTTAAAGCCATCTAAACTGTCTAACAACATAGATTTGTCTCTGACAAGACCGCAGTTCGAGCGTTTATCACGAACATACTAGAAACTAACTCTAAAAGGTAGTTTTTAGTTTAAATACTGAATGAAAAACTCAGTCTCCTCGTGATAAACATTAAGACTCAAAGCTGCCCCCTGTTGGTTTAAAGACGTTGACAGATGAGTTTTCTCAAATACATCATGAGAAGTCAGCATTTTTATGGAGGATTACCAGCTTTAAAATTGTTCTGTGCACAAACAAAAACTCCTGTTTATTCTAAATACAAATTTTAGAATAACAGAGGTACAGACAAACAATTTTTGCTCATTTTAAATACTGAAGAGATTTAAAATAACACTCAAAAAAGCATTTTTATTTGATTTTCAAATTAAATTAAAAAAAAAAAAATGATGGAGAACAGAGCATCCACATTAAGCTCTTCACATCTCTGAATTTTAAACAGAATTGTTGTACATCTGTACACTTTTAGTTAAAAATGGCATTTTTAACGTTTTTCTGTGTAAAATTAATGACTCCAGTACATTTTAAAGAAAAAGTTTAAAATAACAAACAAAAAGCATCTGCTGACTTGATTTTCACAAAATCAAAACTAAAAGATGGGAGATAACAATTATGATCAAGCTTTACAGCTGCTCACAGCAAAGCTTGAATCGTTAAGGCTTAGTAACATTCGCAGAAGAGAAACTTTTCAACAAGAAAAACTTAAGTTAAAACGTGAGATCAAACGAATTCAAAACTAAAAGATGGGAGATAACAATTATGATCAAGCTTTACAGCTGCTCACAGCAAAGCTTGAATCGTTAAGGCTTAGTAACATTCGCAGAAGAGAAACTTTTCAACAAGAAAAACTTAAGTTAAAACGTGAGATCAAACGAATTCAAAACAAAAAGATGGGAGATAACGATTGTGATGAAGCTTTACAGCTGCTCACTGAAATACTTGAATTGTTAAGGCAAGATAACATTCGCAGAAGAGAAAATTTTCAACAAGAACAACTTGAGTTAAAAAGTGAGATTGAGCAATTAAAAATAAAACGGCGTGCTATAAATGGTTTTGATGTTCGTCAACTCCCTGACCCGATCTGGTTAAAAACAAAACCAGAGCGTGAACTACATTACCAAGAAAAGGTCAAATCCCACTCGCTGGAGCTGGAAGGGACAAGTTCATCAACTCCCTCTCCTAAAAAAGGCGAGAAGAAACATGTTTTTCGAACTAAAAAACCACGACATGAAGGTGTCCGCTGGAACAATGACCCGAAGTGGTTAAGAGACCCAATATGGTTGAGAAGGACGAGCACACGCCCTGTCCCTGCACCTCGGACAAAGCTGCCCGAGATAAGCAAAAAACCACAAACGGTGGATGTCCGCTCTTTAAGTGACCCTCCGCGGTCTACACCGAGCAAAGGCCCTGCCCCTGCACTGCGGACTGGACAGTCCGGGAGTAGCAAAAGGTCACAAAAGTTCCAGGAAAGAGGCAACATACCTCTAAGCTCTGAGGAGATAGTGGACATAAGTTGGTTGTTTGAAAACTTGAATGATACAGAGGATGACCGAACTGGTACATTGAGTGACCTTGTCTTTGATAACTCAGAGCACATGGATAACTCAGAGCACACAGTTAGTGACAACAATAGCAAACGACAAAAAGAAAAACGTCTCAAAAAAGGCCTTGAGCTACAACATCAGTTTAAACAATCAGTGATGAAACAGTGCGCTGTAACTGCTGTTGAGGCTCACATGCAAAACAAAACACCCTCTGAGGTGTGCCCAGGTCAAAAGGTCGTATCCCAGTCGCAAAAAAGCGAGAATAAACACCGTCGTCTCAAAGGTCCTCTGACCTCAGAAGAGGCAGAGAACATGCGTCGGTTGGTAAAAGAGTGGGATGATACTAGCGAGAATGAACACTATCGTCTCAAAGGCCTTCTGACCTCAGAAGTGGTGGAGAACACGCGTCGGTTGTTAAAAGAGTTGGATAATACTAGCAAGAATGAACAAGATTTTCAAACTGACATACACCGAAATGTTGGTACCAGTTGGAACAGTGACTCAAAATGGTTTAAAGGGAGCCCCGCCCCTGAAGCACCTCAGATTGAAAAATCTGAGACAAGCAACGAACCACAAAAGGTAGGTGTTCACTCTCTAAGAGACCCACAACGGTTCAGATCGAACCAGATGGGTGAAAACCAAGGTCCATCGGTGGGTGGACTTCAAAAGAAATTGAAGGATGAGGACCTATACTCATGTAACTATGCGTGGTCCCAACAGACACCCCCGAGCCTTGGAACTGCACCTCCCGCGCCTCGAACAGAACAGTTCAAGACAGGCAAAGAGTCACGAATGTCCCGGAATAATGGCCCAACACCTCTATGCTCGGAAGAGACAGAGGAAGTAAGTAGTTTGTCAGTAGATTTGAATGTTACTGTGCTTGACCAACCTGATACAATGAGTGACGTTATCATTGATAATGACACTACCAACATTGACCAACCTGGAGCGATGTGTAGCACTGTCCTTCACAAAGACTCGGAGCACACAAATAACTCAGCGCACACTACTACCAACCTTGCCATGGATGTTGACAGCAAACCAATTGCTGACACACAACAACATCCTGAAGGTCATGATGCTGACAGTAAACAAGATTACACAGACAGAGTCACACGTAAACAGAAACGTGGACCAAGACCTGTGAGGTTTCTGTGTAACTTTATACAAAGGGGGGTGGCTAAGAAAGCTTACCTGCCTATCACACTGGAAGGTGTCCTTGAGCGTGAAGCCCTCCTGGATGGTAGTGCTGATATAACCATTATGTCGGCCAAGCTGTTCGAGGAGCTGAGGACCGCCGCTAACGGTGTTGACAGGCAAATACCCTTTGAGAAATGTGCTATTGAGCTACAGGGTCTCGCAGAGACGAGAACAACCCTAACAGCTATGGCTATGGTTCACATGCAGATTGGCGAAATGACAATACACCACCCGGTGTACGTGTCTAAACTTGACTCATTCCCATTTTTGGTTGGCCAAGATTTTATAAACCGCTTCAACGCGATTATAGATTATGGTCGACGGAAAATGTGGAGCACAGTGAGAAAACCCCTGCCAATAAAAGTGCTTCCTAGTTGCGATACAGACTGCCTAACCGCAGGTACCGCAAAGGACACACGGGACTGCTCATCCGAGGACGAGAGCCCGGTAAGTGAACCTTCAACTACAGGTGAGACAGAAGAGACCCAAAAGTTGGACCAAACTCCGGCCCAACAAGAGAACCTCCTCTGTGAGCTGACACATTCAGCACTCCCTGACCACTGCCTACCACAGGTAGTGAAAGGTGTTGAGATCCAAGGATCCCACACCGATGACGCTGTACTGTCCTCTGAGACAGGTAATTCGGCAATAGACCAAGCTTTCAATGAAACCTTGGTTCAAGGGCATCTGAGTCCAGAAAATGACAGTCAACCAAACGCTGACAGTCACTTGGACATCATTGTTGCAGACTACGAGGACCCCTCATCAGACAAGAAGGGGGCAAACTCACATTACCTACCACAGGTAGAGAAGGGTGTGGAGATCCAAGGACCCCACACCGAGGTTGCTGTACTGTCCCCTGGGACAGGTAAATCGGCTATCAGCCAAGCTTTCGATGAAACCTTGGTTCAGGAACATTTGTGTCTAGAACTAATCAGAAATGACATAGTTTTTACAGACTCAAAGAGCCTCTCTTCAGTCAAGAAGTGGGAAGACACACACAACGACAGTGACCCGTCGCAATCTGTACAATCAGACACACCTGCGACTGCGCCGACAGTTGTGACACACCTGAATTACACGGAAAGAGGTAAACGTAAGAAGATACGTTGGCCAAAACCTAAACGATTCCTGTGTACCGTCTTCTCTCAGCTGCGCGAACAGCTTAAACTAAACGGTGGCATCCTAACTTGTGCCCATGGACGGACGTCCTCACCTGTGCTCGTGGTCCCCCATGACCAAAGGGGGGTGATGTTAGGCCATGCCAAAGACAAAGATTTGAATGTACACCTCAGAAACACTTTTGCTTTCGCCCAGAAAAACCTGGAAAAATCCGCTGAAGGACGCAAGGCGTACTACGACCAAAAGGCCTCTCACAATGAACTCCAAGTGGGAGACAGAGTCTGGTACTATACGTTCGCCCCAGCAACCGGGAAAGGAGGGTCCGAGACCGGAACTCTCGCCCGCAAACTAATGCCCAGGTGGACTGGACCTCATCTGATAACAGACAAAGTGTCCTCAGTCGTCTACGAAATCAAAATCAGCAAAGGCCGCAAAGAGCCAATTGCTAAATGGGTACATCGAAATCAGATCAAACCTTACAAGGCGTTCAATGACTCCACAAAAGACAAAGATCTCACAAACTCACCGACTTCATGGGATAATAAGGTCGTCCAAACACAAGTTAGTAAATAAACTAATCAGGTTTAAACTACCATATTTCCACCCTATAAGTCGCATTGTCCAATTTGAACTTAGAAACGCTAAGCCTAAAACCCACAACAAAAACTAACCTTAACAACCATTTAAATCCACAAGATTTAATTTGACCTCGGTCATAAAGTTGAGACCTGTTTTCTTGTGTGTTGCACTTTGGAATCTGACGACAAGAGTGTGTCGAAGCAGTGAAACGTTGTTTCCTTGTTGTTTAGTCATTACTGTTGTCATTAGTTGAGATATTGTTTGGTTCTGAACACTCCCAGCCAAAAAGGTTTTGTATTAACATTGGTTAATGAATGATATGGATTTAACTATGCCAACATGCAGTTCGTTTTGTTAAATCTCAATCGTCGAAGAGTCAATGTAGTTTAAAGCTACTCAAGGTACCATAAACTACACTGGTCTCACAATTTCTAAATTGAACCGATTCGATCGTTTCTATTCTAGATTACCTATTCATTTTGATGAGTCTCGCCATAGACTTCAAAATTTACTAGGAATACCAAATCCTACGTCGTTCGTCTAAAAGACAACAGACATTTAGATCAAACTATATTTCATTTTTATTTTAGTTTAACCTAAACTAAGTAATGAATGGAGGAATAGTTTGGAATTAGAGGCCTTCGTTACAGAAGCCCTCCAAAATTTTATAGGTACAAATCCCTATATCTAATTTTACAGAATTGATCCACCCCTTAATTGGTAATTGTAGCTGATCTAAACCATGATAGCTTACATACCAGGTGCATATAGGTAAGGCTTAATGTAAAATCCCAATCATAAGCCCACCTAAAAAACCACATAATTGCATGACACATAGAACCAGAGTGGCACTGACTGGAAACCAACCAGCCAACAACCTTCGATGTGGGACCTGCAGCTCCAACGCTTGGTCTTCAACCTCCATCCAAGGGTCGCCTCCTCTGCGTCAATCGAGGGATCCCCTCTACATGCTGATTATGAAAACAATTGTTGCTGATCAATCAACAAAACTAATCGTTGTGGAATTACCGCTGTGGATTATAAGACTTTGTTTCCCAAAGGATCACAGACTTTGTTTGCCAAGAGTTAACAGACTCAGTTTTCCAAGGGATTAAAAGCTTTTCGCAATGGGATTACCTCCGAACAGTATGGAATTTCAAAAACTTTATGGGATTATAATTTTTGATTTTTCTTTTCCACTTGCTGGATTACTTCAAGATCAAAGACAGTTCAAGGTTTCCTTTCGTGTTGGACCCCATCCCCAAGGACTGGCGATGGCTTCCAAAAGGGGGGAGATGTATGGACATAACCAGGGTCAAACTAAGGTTTTTGAACTGTCCAGTGATGACCTTTACTGACCTTTCAGTAAAGCAAGACATTTACTACAAAATCATTCATTTAGCTGTAATCTGATAAATATAGTCACCAAAAGAGACTATTTCTATCTTTGATTTTAGGCTGATGTGATCAAAAGAATAACTTTTGTCATTTTCATGATGTGTGCTTTTAAGCTGTGTTATTCTGTAAGAGTTTAAACTGTGTTCACTGCTGTGTCAAAGGTGCAGTCTCGGGTCACAGAGACCGGACGGTTTTGTTTAGAAACTCAGAGGACAGTAATCCGTTGTTTTTCATGAAAGGGCTCCAGCTTGCTGTGCCTTTCCCTAAACAAATCTCTCTCTGCTCTGGCTGTAACCTTGGGTCGTGATAAGACAAGTGAACTCCTCTCTTTGGATCCTGCTTTAAGTTCTAAGCTGTGGCTGGAACGCAGAGTCTGCAAGAGTTTGGAAGGAATGAGAAGGTTCCAGAGTTTCTGGGAGCTTCGAAAGATGATGTGAACTTTCCAAAGAGCTGAATGACCAACAGTCACGCGCTAAGGACTCGTCATCCAGCTGGGACTGATAACATGTTGTTATGGGTCCACTCCGAGCGTAAGCTCAAAAACTTTGTTATTCCTTCCTGGAATAAATTATCTTGAGCCAAGAAGCCACGACTGTCACGACTTCTGCCGACGAAAGCGAGTATCACCGACACCGACAAGGTAAACACGCGTGGAGTCCAGCTTGGACTTGCGGGACCGACGACTCGTCAGTCTAAAGTTGACCACAGCTCTTTACCAGAACCAAGGCGGACGTCTTAAGGTAAAGGAGCAGCTGTTTGCTTGCTGGAGGTGTGATGATATCTTAGCTGGACGCGTACGGAAGAGTGTCATCTGGTTTCATAAATGCAAGATAAACTTCCTCTCTTAACCTCCCAATTCTTCTTAAATCTTTCCTCCTATCTTTTTCCCTCAATTCTAAGCTGGAAACTATTTTAAGCTGAAGAGCCCACAGACTAAATATGTTAACATCCAATATTGAAGTCTGTTGTGTTAAATTTAAGTGTGCTGACGTATTAATTTGAAAGAAAGTGAAATCATGTCAATCAAGTGTAATGGTGTTAATTTAGTTGATTCATTTTAAATAAATGATAGTGTCTCTTTGACATATCAAGCTAAGTTAACGTGTCCATTGTCACTTAATGGCTCTGTTTATTTATCCATCATAAAGATCACAGAAATATTGGGTAAACTGAAAAAGAACAGAATCCGTGAATTTACTATTCAATCTGAATAAGTAAATTAATTAAGGTAAAGAGGTCAGTATTAATATTGACCTCCTCATAACCCCTTACAGTAGAAAAATCAGAAATAATATATTAATGCAGGCAAAAAAACTGATGCGATGGGTTAAACTGAGTGAGGGGTCTCAGCCAAAAATCATAAGAGAACTGAAGGATCTGAAAAGATTTAAATGATCCTTAAAGAAGGTAAATTACATAATTCAAATCTACATACCATAATTCAAATCTACAACTACATCAAAAGTACATTCGGACAAGTATGCATATATCAATATGACAATATACGAAAATACAGAATCTAAGATATATAATATTGAAGATGTGATTGATAAATATTTATTTCCAGTTATAAAAGACTGTAATTATTACAATGAAGATCAATTTAACAATATTAATGTAACGAATGGAACTCTCTCTATTATTCATTTTAACTGAAGAAGTATAAATGCAAATATATCTAACATTACGGATTACTTGGATCAACTAAATAGAACTTTTGACATAATTGCACTATCTGAAACTTGGTTAAATTATGTAAATAATAGTATCAATTTCAATGGATATGAATTACATTACGTGAACAGAATAAGTGGAAGGGGTGGTGGTGTTGCTCTACTTGTCAAGAATGAAATAAAATGCCAATTGGTTAGTGAAATGTCAACGATTGTTGATACTGCTATGGAAATGGTAACAATAGAAATAAGTAAGACTGGTAAAACATCATAGTAAGTTGTGCATACAGATCACCTGGCTCGAAGATAGAAACATTTACTGACAATGTTATTGAGTTATTAGAAAAGAACATTAATAAGATTTGGAGCCAAGATGGTGTAGTAGTTAGGGCGTTTGACTTGGGACCCGAAGGACGCGGGTTCGCGTCCCGGCCACTACACACCTTGGGGTGTCTATGAGTGCACACCTATTTCTCCAGCTCCCCGAGCGCTTTCTATGGCTGCTCACTGCACCACCTGGTAGGTGGTTGGGTTAAATGCAGAGACAAATTTCGTCTGTGTATGGGAAACATACGCAGATGACAGGAATAGACAATTATTATTATTATTTTTTTTTTATTTTATTTGAGGACTTTAATATTGATTTAGGAAATATTACGGAAGCACATAACGTCCATACATTCTTTAATTCTATGCATAGTTTAAACCTGTATCCGTTAATTTCAGAGCCTACAAGAATCACAAATCGTAGTGCCACAATAATAGACATTGGGCCTCATGCACGAACATGTTCGTATTTTTATCCTAAATTTATCTTACTTTTGTTCGTACGAAGCGTTCGTACGAACATGCCACGTCAGATTCAACAAACTCTTCTATCCTCAGGAAAAGTGTGTATATGAGCTGCGTAAATATGATGAATCCCACCTGTTCTATTCACCTGCTCGTGCACGCGGAGAGGTTATTTACATAATTCCCACCCCTCAAAACACCATATAAGGCTACGTTTCCTGCCTCAGAGCGCAGGAAGTGTCCATTCATTCAAAATCGAGAAGTAAAAAGAAGAACTTTACACGTTCGGAGATTGAAGTTCTGCTCTCAGTCGCGCTGTCGCGCACCGCTACCCCCCCCCCCGCAAGTGTCGGATGTGTTTTTGAACAAAAGCATTTTAAAATGTCTCGAAACTACAGTTAACTTCATATTATTAGTGCA
>JBBPBX010033416.1:11552-33266 GCA_038048925.1 Garcialebias charrua
GGGGGCGCACGGTGGTCGGCGTGGGGCGCGGGGCACGGGGGGGGGTTTGAAGCCGCTTTATTTTAATTTAACCAATTTGTGTCGTTGCATTTAATTTTTTTTAAACTCAGAATATTTTCTAAATAACGAAATATGAAGTTATTAGTGAAGGAAATCTGTCTGGATAACAGCAGACCGACTGCTCGTAAAATATACGACAGCTGTGGACCACACGTAAATTTTGTTTGTATCTGAAAAAAATCTTAGGATACGAAAACATTATTGAATGCCACAAATGATCCTAAATCGCTCGTAAGCACAGTTTAAGAACAAATCTGTGCGTACGAACGGTTCTTGCATGAGGCCCAATATCTTCACAAATATAAATCATGGAGATCTGATAGCTAGTACTCTTGTTACTGATCTAAGCGGTCATTTGCCAATTTTCACAATTTATGATAATGAACAAACCTTTATTAAAGCAGTAAAAAAAAGAAAAGAGTAATTAATAATAATGCCACTACCGGTGTATGAAAGTGTGTATGAATGGGTGGATGGTTGGTATTGTAAAGCGCTTTGGGGCCCCTCATAGGGGGCTGGAAAGCGCTATATAAATAAGCTCCATTTACCATTTACCATTTAACAATAATTAATTCAATTTATAACGCACTTTTCATTAGTGAAAATCTCAAAGTGCTACACACATTGAATGCTACACACATTCATACACCGGTAGCGTCAGACTACCATGCAAGGTGCTTTCCAGTCCTACCGGGAGCAACTCGGGGTTAAGTGTCTTGCCCAAGGACACAACGACACATGGTGTGGGGAACCGGGATTCGAACCGCCAACCTCCTGATCGGGGGACAACTGCCATTACCACTACGCCACGGCCGCCCTTTAACACATCCAAAAAAGCTACGGATAGACTAATCTACGACTTGGATAAGCAAAATGGGAAAAAGTGTATGTTGGTGATGTGAACACATCATATGATGAGTTTATGAACATTTTGGAAACTCTGTACGTCAAGAACTGTGTGCAAACAAACTATACCAGGAATAACAACTTTGACCAACCTTGGATTACGAATGGATTGAGAAATGCCTGCAAAATAAAGAACTACTTGTACTCGTGTTTTTTGAGATCTAGAACACAAGAATCTGAAGTAAAGTATAAGAGGTATAAAAATAAGTTAGTAAACATTATAAGAAAACGCAAAAAAGAATATTACAGTGAATTATTGAATAAAAGTAATGGTGATACTAAAGCAACTTGGAGAGTAATGAACAATGTTCTGAAGAATCATAAATCAAAGACTAGCATTTCACAACATTTTGTAAATAATAATGAGGACATCTATGACGAACATGAAATTGTAAATGGTTTTAGTCAATATTTTGTTAATGTGGGACCAAGTCTTGCAGCCAAAATTCCACAAGTAAATACTACAGTACAGTGAATCACTCAATCATTGGGAGTACCAACAATATTTTTCTTAAGGAAACAAATAAAGAAGAAATAATGAATGTTGTTAAAAAAAAATCTGACAAGCGATCCAAAGACTGTGTTGACATGGATATGAAATTTGTAAAATATATAATTAGTCATGTCATTGAGCCATTTACATATATTTGTAATTTATCTTTTTCTACTGGAAAATTTCCAGATAATATGAAAGTGGCTAAGGTGGTACCTCTTTTTAAAGATGGTGATAAAAGCCTATTTAACAACTACAGACCAATATCCTTGCTACCACAGTTTTCAAAAATTTTAGAGAAATTATTTGTAATTAGATTAGACCATTTCATTGACAAACATAACATTTTAAGTAACAGTCAGTATGGATTCAGAGCTAAAACTTCTACGTCAAATGCTATAATGGAATTAATAGAACAAATAACCACAGCGGTTGATCAAAAAAAATATTGTCTCGGGGTTTTTGTTGATTTGAAAAAGGCCTTTGATACTGTGGATCATACCATTCTCATAGACAAATTGAGTAATTATGGTGTGAGAGGACCAGCATTGCAGTGGGTTACTAGCTATCTCAGTAACAGGACACAATTTGTACAAATTAATGATGTAAGATCCAACCTCTGTAATATTACATGTGGAGTCCCTCAGGGCTCTATCATTGGACCTAAATTATTTATTTTGTATATTAATGACTTGGTTAAGGTTTCAGTACTTCTCAAATGTATCCTTTTTGCTGATGATACAACTTTTTTTGTTGTGGTCATGATATTACACAGATCTTTGAGTTTATGAAGATTGAATTGGTAAAAATACAAAATTGGTTTAATCTAAATAAATTGTAATTTAATTTAGATAAAACTAAATACATGATATTTGGTTAAAAACTGTTGATATCCATTTATGATTGACGATGTTGAGATCTGTCGTGTTAGTGAAGTGAAATTTCTGGGTGTCATCATTGACGACAAACTGACATGGAAACATCACATAAATTTAGTAAAGTCAAAGATGGTGAGATCTATTGCCATTCTGTATAAAGTCAGGAACCTGTTAAATGACAAAGCACTGTACTTGTTGTACAACACAAGTATTGTTCCGCATATAATTTATTGTATTGACATCTGGGGTAAAGCATGTAAAACATTTACTGAACCTGTTTTTTGTTACAGAAAAGAGCTATAAGAATAATTACCAGAAACATTTATTGTCATCCTTCTAGCACACTGTTTCACCAATTGAAATTGTTAAAGTTCAATGACTTGGTGGATTATAATATTTTGTCTGTCATGTATAGAGCCCATAAATAAGAATTACCATTTAACATCCAAATACTTTTTGTTAAACGTCAAAGCTGTTACTATATAATCTAAAGGGAGAAGACATTTTTGTTAAATCTAAATACAGAACCAGTTCGAGGGGTCGGTCAACCTCCATTCAGGGAATTGGTTTGTGGAATGATTTGAATACTTAAATTAAAAATGCCACATCATTATTTACATTTAAGAATTTAATCAAATCCAAATTATTACAGAAATATACATGAATTTGTAGTTTTTTGCGTGTTATTTTGTAATTCAATAATTATGAGTTATTTTCTATTCTGTTACTTGTTGATGATTTTTTGTTTGAACTGACTGTTAGATAAAGGGGGCAGATATAATAAGACTTTCTTCATTCTGCCACCCTTCATTTTATTTCTTGATATTGTATTGTCACATTTGTGATTTTTTTGTGTGTGTATGTTATATTTTAAAATGAATAAATTTAATAAAAAAATAATTATATATTAAAACTAAATTAACGTTATAATTTGTCTCTGAAAAAAACCTCTGTGGTGTCTAAATATGATTATCCTTTGTTTCATTAAAACAAGCAGAAACGTTGGCTGATTGTAAAGATCTAATTTGAGCAAGACTGACAGAAGAACATTAAATTAAAATAATGTCAACTTTAATGGACACTTTTTATTTAACCACATCTTTAAAGGTTGGCTGACATGATCTTTGAACTTTGCAGAAATTGTTACAACATAAATATCATTCAACTATGTTTGTTGTTGCAAACAAAATGATAATTTAATGAAAAATAGTTTAAAAGGTGAGTTTAAAATTTGCGCTGTGTTTCTTCATGGGACATCCGGGTACTTCCGCTTGATACTTTTGTGACGTCAGCGCAGGAATGTCTCCTAGAATGCCCCTTTTACATAACAATAGCGCACAATATAGAAACCGACGAATTTTGCAATTAAAGTTTAGATTTGAGCGATTTTTCTTCAGTTTGGGAAGCCGAAGTTAGTTCAGGGGGTTGAACAAGAAACAGCAGGTTCTGCCTTACTGTTCGGGTGGAGCGAGGGGGGCTCTGAGGGGGACAGCTTTGTTTGTTTTGTCCGAAGTATTTCATCTTTCGGGAAAGTGAAAAGGCTCACTTGTTCACTGATGATATTAGAACACCCAAATTTGACCCAACGTAGCAGCATCTTTCAAGTTATACAAAAAAAAATAGGCGAACGTGCAGAAAATGAATCTGCTTTCTATACGCAGCCGCAGACTGAAATTCCTGCGCTGACGTCACAGATGTTGCATTCACGTGTAATCGGATTTCCCGTGAATAAACACAGCGCAAAGTTTAAAATCACTTTTAAATCAAAATAAATTGATTTATCATTTTGCTTGTACAAACAACCAAAGATGAATGATGTAACATACAGGTGACCCCTGATTTACGAACGAGTTAGGGAGATAAGAACGGTTCGCAGCTCGATTCTGCCGTAGCTAGGGGGTGAAAATTATTATTATTTTTTTATTATCATGCTAACGGAGCGCACACACACATTTAAGCATGTACAGTAGTGTACTGTAATGTTAAACATTGCTATTCACATTTACAGAATAAATAAAAATATATTTTCTTACTTTGAGATGGTCAAAGCCGACATCTTAGGTTGCCATGCGTTGATTGTTTTCGGGCCGAGCAGCGCGGGGGCCGGCGAGCCACCGCAGCTGCTCCAGACCTGTGTTAGCTAGCTGGCTAGCTTCTGCTAGCCAAGCCATGAGCTGGTGTTGGAGCGGCGGCGCGATCAATCTGCAGCTGCTGCTCCAGCCTGAGACGTCCACAGAGCTCACAGAGCGATTCCAGCTAGTAATTAATCCATATGATGCGATCCTGGTCACCAGTGTTCAAAAGGCCGGCTCCCGTGTTAGCTCCCGTGTTAGCTTCTGGAGCTAGCCAGGCCGGAGGTGTAGCCAGGCCGGCCGGAGGTGTTCGCGCGGCGGCTGGCACGATTGGCGATAAATCCGCTGCTGCCTGAGACATCCACAAAGTTCACAGAGACGTTTCCAGCTAGTAATTAATCCACATTTTTCCTCTTCCGGCTCTCGACAAAGCAAGTCGCATATCTTTTTGCCCCTACCCTCCCTAAGTTTTCCTCCTCCCTGCTTGCTTTTTGTCTCGTCCGTGACTCTTCAGCGCTCACTCGAACCAATTTGCGATGGATTTAATAAATTGGGCTGTTTCATCTATAGATAAGATTTTTTCCACGAAGCGGACCGGGCCAGGAGAAGCGGCCTGCCCCTCTGACACGCACGCTGTCGGATACATGATGGACTCCTGGGGACAGTGGCAACCCATGTGTTTGACCGTCCTGTCTGTCGAAGACGTGGAAGATTTGTGGATTATTGGGATATTGGTGGCAGCTGCTCTGTTTTTTGGCGTGAGCGGAGCTGTCTGTTACTGGAAGATCAGGAAGACTTCGGCAGCTATCGGCGCACTGGCCAAACTTCCTGATCAGCAAGAGTCTCTGATCCGGGCTGTGAGCTCCTCAACCCAGCTGTTGTACGAGCTGAACCGCACAATGGGAGCGGTAGACCACCGTGGACCTGCGGTGCGCTTTGGAACTCGTTTACAGCCGCCCGGCATTAATCAGGGCACGGATGGGGGTTCGTAGCTTCGGAAACTCATTTGATTCGGCGATTTTGGACCTGAACAGCACCTGGACTCTGGAAGGCTGCAGTCAAAAAGAACACTGTGGCCTGGATTGAAGATAAACAATAACTATCTAATCTAGTTTCTGCTCGACCTTGGAAAAGAAGAAGGCCGTTTGCTAGGAACTATTCTCCTGGAGTGAAGCTGAGAGACACTGCTGACCCCCCCCTCCCTCCCCAGAGGTCTCTGGGAGTGCGCTCGGAGGCGCCAAGGTTAACAACTGCTGAACTGTGTTATCTGAAGTGCTGCTCACAGACTCTTTTGATCTCCTTGCATGTCGTCAAATCTGCAACAATGTCTTGTCTGGTTGTGCTTATTGCTGATAGAGTTTTTGGGACTTTATCATAGAGTGTCTTAAGGCAATCTTTGATAGATTCTTTTTTTGAATATCACAAATGATACCTATTGTGTTTTTCCCTTTTCCATATCTGTTTGACCTTCATCCGGAGACGGATGAGCGCGGCCGCGCAGAAGAACATGTCAATGTGTTTGGAAATGCTGCAGCTTGCATACTCTCCCTCTCTGGACGACTGTGCTACATAATCACGTTGTATTAATTAACTGGTGCAATGTTAATAAATAAATCTCTTATCTCTCTCTCTTATATGATGCGATCCTGGTCACCAGTGTTCAAAGACCGGCTCCCGGCAGCTAACCTAAAATGGCGTCCGGTGTTCTACATTAATTTGTGACCGGAGACCCCCGTGACTGAACCTAAAATGGCGTCCGGTGTTCTACATTAATTTGTGACCGTGTAAACTGAAGACCTACTTCCTGCTGCCCAAGATTGCTCAAAAATGATCAGAAATGATCATTTTTATCATAATTATTATTTATAAAGCCTTTAAAACAACCACAGCTGCAACAAAGTGATGTACACATGAAATTAAGAACATTTAAACACAAAAAAAAAAAATATATATATATATTTTTTTTTAATACAGTAATTTCATATTTTTATTAAATATGATACGTTCGTAGGTCCCGTTGTTCGTAGGTCGATAGAGTCGTAACTAGGGGGTTTGCTGTATATATGTTGAGCAATTTTATGCATAGTTCAAACATCATGTCAGTGGACCTTTAAACAGGAAATAAAACCTACAGATTAAGGCTTTGTTCACATGGGAACGATCCAATGAAAACTGAATTTTTTTCCCATTCCTATTAACACATTTACGTGAAAACGTACTAATTACAATCTGTTCACACAGCAACAGTAGACTGGGAAAGGTTTAATTCCCTTGCCACACCACTAGTTGGTGCTATGTTCTTTGAAACTTGAAACTATGTGCGTATGCGTAAAAAAAAACAAAAAAAAACGTTCAAACATTTCTTTCACTAGAAAACCGCCTTACCAAAAGCCCAGGTGATGTTCAAACTGAAATCAGTTCTGGGAAATTTGATTTTTATGGTACATCCAGACCGAACGCGTTTTGAGTTAAAGGAGCGTCCGGTTTACATGCAAAGTCAATGGAGGACGCGCCTCCAGGCGCCTCCAGGGGTCGCGTGTCGCGTCACGTGCGTGTTGAGCGTTTTGGAAGTGGCATTTGAGCGTTTTCCGTGCACGTGAGCCAGCGGCAGCCTCCACTGCACGCCTTGAACATGCCGAAGATTTCACCGTTCAACACGTCTGTCAACCAATCAGGGAGAGTTGGGGAGGAGAGAGAGAGGAGTCAGCTATTTGACGCGGTAACGAGGGAACGGGTGTTGCGCAACTGTGTGACATTGTTTGTGAGACACGGAAATAACCCGCGAAGTCGTGTTAAAGTATGGAGGAGAAATAAAAAGGACCTTGCCTGGCGGAGTGCCTGTGAGGAAGTCGGGATATCGGGTAAGTTTTGAATTGTGAACTTTTCACATTTAGCAAGTTAAGCTCTGCTAACTCCTTCTTTATTGCACCTTACCAAAAATACCACTATAAAGGTAATGGACCTTACCAAGCTCCGCCCACAGGGCCGCGTTTCATTGGCTAATACCCATAACACGTCACAGCGCAGCTTCCACGTGCGTGCCGGTCTCACAAAACAAACGCTACGGTAGCGTTTGTGAGACCGGCACCACATGCTACTTACATTGCTAGCTAGCATACGTGCAGATTTTTTCTGCGTCAGGGCTGGAAAAATGCTCCTCCACCGTCAGTGGGGTATCTGTACAGGAGATGTCAGGTACCCTGACCGTATTTGTGGAAGTAAAATTCACCGTTTCCCTATATGTGAAACTGAATGCCTTGCTTGGATCAAAGCTTGTGCACGACCACAAAACTGAACAATTATTTCTTTCACCAGCAGAGAAGGGTTGACCTGCTTTTGAAACCTGCTAGTTAACAACACGCGGTCACGATGAGAGAAAGCCACAGTTCACTGAACGTCCTGGAAGTTGGGAAGAAACAGCTCTGCTAACGCCACATGAGCTAGCTAACACAACGAGCTCTACTGTCGATTTCACCTAAAACTGCACAAAATCGTGACACGAAGGCTGGATTTTAACTAACACACCGGACGGCTGAGCTCGTTAGCCCTCACAAAAGTCGCTGTCGGCGTGTTTAGCAGCTAAAGCAGCAACGGCTAACCAACCACTTAAGGAATGAATGGAGATTACAGTTAGCATTAGCTTTGCGACCAAGGCACACAAACTTTTGCCAACAATAGAAATCGCTGATTTCAAAAGTAACCCTCAAAACCATGAATGCCTGACTTACCCAGCCTTGCAGGACAATAGGCATCAGTGATCCTGTCCACAGCTGTAATAATGCTGAGCCTGAGCGTGTGAGGAGCTGATGTTTTCCCCATCAGACGGTAGCATTAGCGGTGACGCGCACGCTGTTTGGAGGCATCGCGTGGATCAAACAACTTGATAACGTCCAAAAAAAAAAAAAACATGAACTTGTTGGTTCCCCTGTCCATTGTCATGGCTGATATTTTGTTGGAATCTGGCAGAAATGATACACTATTCGACTCAAAAATACCCTGCAGTCAGTCGACGCCATGTTTTCCATTGACACCAATGCTGTGCTTGGGAGACGTGCAGCCATGTTTGAGCTTAGGGGGCGTTTCTGGGCGGAGCTTGGTAAGGTCCATTCTCCAATTTGCTGGAGAAACTGGAAATAAAATGTAATTACCTTTTTTTTTGGGGGGGGGGGGGACTGTCAAGTAATTACAACTTAATGGAAGGAGATAATATAAGGCAATACAAGATATTATTGGAAGTCAACTGCCTCTAGAAAGTAAAGTTTTGTTTTTTTGGACTCATGCCTGAAGGACGGCCAAAGAGCGACAAATATGTGTTTATATTTTATTAGTGGCGTGCAAAAAATCCCTAAACAAAACTGACTTTCCCTGGAGAGGCCAATGTTGAACATATGGATGGACATCACAATGGACATACAGTAGTCCCTCGCTACTTCGCGTTTTGTTTTTCACGGATTCACTCTATCGCGGTTTTTCAAACTACAAAGTAAGATGGGACACAACACAAAATTGGCTGATTGACGGATAGGCCGCACAATCGGCAGGGAATTTTTTATTTGAAATAAATTATTTAGCACCTGCTACACCTGTGTGCAGCCCACAGCTGAAGGAGAAGCTTCCTCCTGCAACGTGTCAATCTCCGTGGAGAAGTGGGCTTGGCCGAGAGCGCTGAAAGATGGCAGAGTGCAGCCGGAGGCAGAGAACTGATATCATGACATGCTGTGCTCTTCTAGAGCCTTTACAGTTCAGAAACATTGTTTAGAATCCGAATTTGCGGTTTTTCACTTATCGCAGGGCTTCAGGGTACGGATCCCTGCAATAAACGAGGAACTGCTGTAGGATGGAGAGAATAACTGCCGAAGTAAACAAGGGAAAGGACCAATTTACTTTGCGCTGGAAGAAATGGATGGTTTATATAAAATCACCTAGCAGTTCCTGAATGATAAATTGATTGTAACAAATTCAACCTGGAGAGACTCACAAAACGAGAGAGAGGATACAATTAAAAGGTTTTGTTGATTAGGGTTTCTTTGGCGCTCGGGCCCCGGCGGAGGGCATGCATGGGGGACTGCTGAGAGCTTGAATGTCCGGCATAGGGAGATAGACTATGGATATCTTCCCCCTGGGACCCGGACCCGGTGGCGGAGTCAGGATCGCAGAGATCCAACCCATCCCACCGGTATGTGAATGACGGTCAGCCAGCGGCTGTCTGCTCCGGCCAACCCTGAGACAAACACCAGCGCAGAACACCCATCCTGAGCAAGCACGAAGCGATAGTGGGAAGAAAATACTCCCTCTTGAGGAAGAAACCTCCAGCAGAACCAGGCTCAGGACAAGCGGCCATCTGCCTCGACCGGCTGGGTTGCAGGGAACAGGAAGCAGGAACGTACACAGATGTAGGACCAAGACGAAGGCGAGCAGGACAACCCCAGGTGGCATAGTCGGGACGAAGAACAGGGGAGAACCGAGGAACCAGAAACCCCAGGAGGAGACGGGGAGGTGGAGGGAGGTGACCAGACTTGCAACGGGCAAACAGGAAGAGCTGAGGAAAGGGACGCCTTATATCCAGAAGAGAGTTGACGAGTGACTCGATGCAGCTGGGTGGGTCTTGCCATTTTGAATTTGCGTCTTCGACTTCATAACCACTTTGTGTTATTGTTTATGTTGTGTTCAGGTCTGGTGGTTGTCTGATGGGACCCAGTTCTGAGTGAACATTGCCGACAAAAAAAAAAACTTGAATCTTGAAATTCCTATTTTTGATGTGCAAAAAAAATGTGTGATTTAAATTGATATTTTACTAATAACTGAAGTGGATGTACATGTTAAATATGTTTGTGAATGTTAATAAAATTGTATAAATAAATAAAAAATAAGAGAAACTGATCTCTGTACATAAGAAACAGTGTGTTTTATTAAAGTTCTGCTGAGTTCTTTTGTTCCTTCAGCCGCTGGAGATGCGTTCAGGAACATCCTGGAGAAGCTACAGCTCGGAACACAATGTGAGGCTGAGCCTACAGAACCGACCCGACAGGACTCAGTCAATGTCAATTCATTCATATAGCTCATAAAAACAGTGCTTTACAGTACAACTTAATGATGTTCAAATGAAAACAAGAACAAAAAAAATGCATTTTGTGTCACTGAGGAAACACAAGAGAGTTAACAATAAACTACAACAATCATCTCAGATTGGTTCTGAAACTCTGCCTGGATTAAACGTCAGGGATGAAAGATGAGTCTTGATCAAAGATTTTAAAGTCTCAACTGTCTTTAAATGATCGGGCAAACTATTCCACAGTTTTGGAGCTGTAACTGCCGAAAGTTCGACCACCTCTGGATATCAGTTTGGATCTGGGGGCATCGAAGAAAAACTGGACGAGTAGAACAGAAATAGAGTCAGTTCTCTTCACCGCTGCTGCTGTTCTGACACCTCCGCACCGTGGACCCCCCACGTCCCCACGCATTGTTGGCTCGGAGAAAACACAAACTCTTAACTAGACCACAGAGAGCAGGCATACATGCCTCCGCCTTCTTCTGCTGGAGTGAAATAATCTTAATCTGCTGGAGTAAGATCTGTAAACAGAGAATCTGTAGATTTTGTATTTGTTTGTTGGCGTTCAGCTCGTCTGCGTTGAGTCAGATCTCTGACAGATTGTTCATACAAAACATTTTATCCTGAACGACAAAAATAATCTGCTCAGATTAAATTGGTTTTCATGTCTGTGGGCTTAAAGGATTTTGGATCGTTGAAGTTTGGAGGTCCGTTGCTCAGAGCCCAACGGTCTCCTCGGTTTCTTCCCGTCCACCTTCGATCGCAGGTAATTAACACCCGTCAGTAATGAGGCTGGTGACGCATGGCGTACTCCCAGGATCCTCCTCTCCTGGTCTCACTGGCGCACGGTGGTACTAAGCCTCCGTTGGAGAAGAGTTTTCTGGCAGAAGGAGTTTCACAGCTTTAACAACAACGGATGGTTCACGGCTGACGAGCGGCGCTAATAGAGAGGAGGCTAATTGTAGTCGCCTGGTCACGACTGTGAAAAATGTCTCTGGCAGGAAAACGAACTTTATTCTTAAATTACAGGCCCCTCTGTGGCCGACGCGCCTGTCCTATTATGTGCTAATTAGCAGGCGCTGGGGACGCGTTAGCTAACGAGCCCTGGATAATTTTAACCCTCGGCACGGCCGCGGAGAGACGTGCAGCGTGATGCACGGCCACGTTCAGTCTGAATGTGAGCATATGGCTGAGCCTACACAAACCAAACGCGCGCGCACACACCAAAACACACACACACATTGTGATGCATTCACAGGCGTCCTGCATGTACCGGCTTAGCTGCTGCTGTGCTAATTGGCTTGATGTGGTTCTGAAAATAGAATCTGTACAATCCCCTCGTCTGCCTTCAGAAAAGATTGTGCCCTTTCAATTCAGAGTCCCAGCAAGCCGCCGACAGGAAATGGCCACAAACAAAAGAGAAGGCGGCTCTACGGTTGATTTCTGTCACATTTCTGGTCCTTGAACTCAACACAGCTGTCTACTATGGTCAACACAACTGTCTACTATGGTCCCTGAACTCTAAAAAAAAAACATCCTCTATGGTCACTAAACTCAACACAACCATCCTCTAAGGTCCTTGAACTAAACACATTTATGCACTAAGGTCCCTGAACTCAACACAACTATCCTTTGTGGTCCCCAAACTCAACACAATCATCCACTAAGGTCCCTTAACTCAACACAACCATCTTCTAACTTCTGCGCCACCACTCCCCTACCTGAACGCAAAACAACCCATAGTCCCTGAACTCAACACGATTGTCCTCTTATCAGTCATTCATATCACAACTTCCACACATTTAAACACGAAACAATTCAGCACGGAGATAAATCAAACTTTTACTTTGATTTGTTTACAGTGATTACTGTGTGGGTTGAAAACAGCACCAGACAGGAAGCACTTATGGACCATCCAGGGGTCATCTCTAGAATAACTTAATATTTTTACCAAAAATAACTGCATAATGTCAATGTGAGTGTGGTGTGAAGTTTATTTTTATTTTTTTTTCTGTGAAAATTTCAAGATTCAAGTTTTGTTAGTTTAGTCCGCAATGTTCACTCAGAACTGGGTCCCATCAGACAACCGCTCCGCGGACGGGCCTCGGCTCTGCCAGCCTCCCTGCAGGGCTCTGTTCGGTCCATTATTATTGATTACGGTGACATTATCTACATAAATGCTCCTACAAGCACTCTGCAGAAGTTGGATGCTGTCTATCATGGTGCACTAAGATTCATAACTGGCTGTGATTCTCATACCCACCACTGCACCCTGTATTCACTGGTTAACTGGACATCATTAACCTCACGCAGACTCTTCCACTGGTACATTTTCATCTTTAAATCACTTCTTGGTCTGCTGCCTTCATACATCTCCTCCTACATGTCTCTGCATGAGTGCAGCTACAGCGTGCGCTCTCAGGACAAGATTACCTGCAGTGTTCCCTCAGTGAGAACTGAGCTTGGCAAAAGGTCCTTCTCCTACTCTGCTCCTGCTTCATGGAATATCCTACAAAAAGATCTGAAGCTCTCGACCTTGTCTCTAAATGGCTTTAAGAACCTGTTTGAATCCTGGCAAAAACCAATGCAGACATGTTCCTGGTTTTGATTTTCTACATCTGCCTTATAATCTGTTTGTTTTGCTACTTTGACATCTTTGTTTTAACTTGTTAAAAAAATCTGTATGCCTCTCTTATGATTATCTATTGTTGATTGTCCAAGGAAAATCTACTGTTGCTGTTGTCATCATTCTTTAGTTTTACCAAGGTCTCTCTTGTAAATGAGTCCTCGAGGCTCAACGGTATTAACCTGCCTAAATAAAGGTTGAATGAAAGGTTGAATGAATGAAACCACCAGATCTGATCTCTATGGTTCTTAGGGCTCCACCTCCAGACTGGATCTCCGATGCTTTGAATCAACTTACTCGTCATCGTTTTCATGTGGTTCGTACCAACAACCTTATTGAAATTTAAACGACATTACATTTCACATTCATTGGTTATTTTGGCAAGAAATATTAAACTCTTTCAGGATGTGCATCATCTAGCAGCTGCTGCATCAAATGAACACAAAGTTTTATAAAATAAAAATAAAAATTTACTGTGAGACAGACGGTGGAGTAAAGGTTTATAAAGCCACCGTGTGAATTAAAGCATGGAGTTGTTGTAGCTGTGTTCAGACTAGCCATTAGCTCGCCAGTCCTGTCAAATGAAAACTTTATTTTTCCAAGCTTCAGTCATGTTAAAAGCTATCTACAACAGGTAAGATATTGATTACTCACAATGACATCCAAACTCATGCTTTGTGAAATCTTAAGCAGGTTTTTACTTTTTTTGTGAACACCAGTTGTTGTCTCCAGTTTGTCCTCCAGGTCTTCTGGGTTGATGTCTTCAGCACAGGTCATGTCTGAACTTCAGCAGTGATCAGGTGTGCTGATTAATCTAGGTGATGAGTCGAGGTGACCCGGAGTCTCGGAGGAGCTGTTTTAATGAAGGGGTTTAATGTCAGTGTGATGTTGCTCATAGATCAGAGGGTCAGAACATGGATCAAAGCAAAGACTAGCATGTCGGTCACTGCTGACCTTTGACCCCTACTGCGGCTTGTTAATCCACTGATCAAAGGACGTACACTCCACATGTGACACTGAAACCCAGCACAGGAGAGAAAGCCAAACTGAAGACTGAAACCATCTTTAAGCTGCGCTCAGAGAACCAGATCATGTGGAAACAAACGAAAAACTCAACTGAATCCACCAGAAGGAAGCTCCGATCACAACACTTTGGCTGTTTCTGTAGGTAAACCAACACACTTTGGCTGTTTCTCTAGGTAAACACACATACTTTGGATGTTTCTGTAGGTAAACAAACACACTTTGGATGTTTCTGTAGGTAAACCAACACACTTTGGCTGTTTCTGTAGGTAAACACACATACTTTGGATGTTTCTGTAGGTAAACAAACACACTTTGGATGTTTCTGTAGGTAAACCAACACACTTTGGCTGTTTCTGTAGGTAAACACACATACTTTGGATGTTTCTGTAGGTAAACAAACACACTTTGGCTGTTTCTGTAGGTAAACACACATACTTTGGCTGTTTCTGTAGGTAAACAGTAAACACACACACTTTGGCTGTTTCTGTAGGTAAACCAACACAATTAGGCTGTTTCTGTAAGTAAACCAAACCAACACACTTTAGCTGCTTCTGTAGGTAAACACACACACTTTGGCTGTTGCTGTAGGTAAACACACACACTTTGGCTGTTGCTGTAGGTAAACCAACACACTTTGGCTGTTTCTGTAGGTAAACCAACACACTTTGACTGTTTCTGTAAGTAAACCAACACACTTTAGCTGTTTCTGTGGGTCAACAAACACACTTTGGCTGTTTCTGTAGTAAACAAACACACTTTGGCTGTTGCTGTAGGTAAATCAACACACTTTGGCGGTTTCTGTAGGTAAACAAACACATTTTGGCTGTTGCTGTAGGTAAATCAACACACTTTGGCGGTTTCTGTAGGTAAACAAACACACTTTGGCTGTTTCTGTAGGTAAACAAACACACTTTGGCTGTTTCTGTAGGTAAACAAACACACTTTGGCTGTTTCTGTAGGTAAACCAACACGTTGGCTGTTTCTGTAGGTAAACAAACACACTTTGGCTATTGCTGTAGGTAAACCAACACACTTTCGCTGTTTCTGTGGGTCAACAAACACACTTTGGCTGTTTCTGTAGGTAAACCAACACACTTTCGCTGTTTCTGTGGGTCAACAAACACACTTTGGCTGTTTCTGTAGGTAAACACACACACTTTGGCTGTTTCTGTAGGTAAACCAACACACTTTAGCTGTTTCTGTGGGTCGACAAACACACTTTGGCTGTTTCTGTAGGTAAACACACACACTTTGGCTTTTTCTGTAGGTAAACCAACACACTTTGCCTGTTTCTGTTGGTAAACCAACACACTTTGGCTGTTTCTGTAGGTAAACACACACACTTTGGCTGTTTCTGTAGGTAGACACGGAGGTGTCAGAAGCCGGGATGTCATCGAGTCAAAAGTTTGTGCAGAAGTTTTAGAACTAATCAAAACTTAAAAATACTAAAAAAACTAACTGTTGTGCTCCCTTGTAGAAAATAAAATGTGTTCAAATGTGATATTTGTCCGGAGCAGATAATGGAAGAAAACTGATTCCTGGTTCTACCTCTGAGAGATTTTCATCATATGGCCTGTAAGTCTAATTATTATTTTCTGGAACGTTGTGATTTAGTCAGAGTCAGAGTCAGAGAGTCTTTATTGTCATTTGCACCGCATGTGGTACATGTGATGAAAACGAGATTATGTACACGGGGTCCCAGTTACATCCAACAACAAATGCAAGAGAAAAACAGTAATAACATCTAGAATTAACTAAGAAAAACATCAACTAGTAATACACTAAGCCCTAATATAGTGGAAAAACATCATTATAAACAGCAGCACGAACATGAGTCTGTATGAGCAGATGGTCACAGATGAACACAGCAACAAGAAAACAGATCAGCATCAGCATGATGTGATATTTTGCAGTGTTTATTTTTATTTTATTTTTATTTATTCATTCATGAGTCTAACAGCCTCAGGGTAGAAGCTGTTCCTCAGTCTAGTGGTTCTACATTTGATGCTCCTCAACCTCCGTCCTGAGGGGAGTGGGGCAAAGAGTGAGTGTGCTGGGTGAGTGAGGTCTTTCATGATGCAGGTGGCTCTTTTCCTGCATCTGGAGGTGTAAATGTCTGTGATGGTGGGGAGACTGACTCCGACAGACCTCTGTGCAGCCTTCACCACTCTGTTTATGTGCATTAATACTGAAATTATATGAGGCCTTATGCATTTTGTTGTTGATTCACAGCTCATGCTGTGGGGCAATTTGTGTGAGAGCCCAGTCTGCCTTTTGAGCTCTGGGGAAGAATCATGAGCCCCTTTCATAAGTCAAATCCGCGCAATTGCCGCACAGACCAGTCCGGCTTTAATCCCCCCCGGGTCATTCATAAAACAAAGTTGAATCCGGCCACGGCCCGCCCTCAATGGAGCATTCACAAAACGATTTGCAGCGCGGGTTGAAAAGAGGCGTGGTGAAAATGTGCAGCTCAGAGGACGTGGTGCCTGCGTGTTTAACGTGGGACCGCAGAGGTGTCTGTAAACAAACATGGCGATGCTAGCGAACATCGTTGTGCTTATCCAAATGCTTTTTTGTTTTTTTTGTTTTTGGCTTTCGCATCAGTACAGCAATCCGCTCCAGAAGGGCCCCATCCTTCACTGTAAGTCCCTTATTAATTTCCCCCTCTGCGCGCAGAGACAGGAGTACACGGGTCTCGGCATCACCCCAATAGGCTATATGCCACGGACTTCCTTTCTAGCACTTCCGCATTCATGGGCCAGAGGGCGCACTTCCGGTTCACAGCCACAGAATGGCGATCTTTACACAATCTCTGCAGGACTTGCCGACAGTCAATGTGTACAGAATTATTCAGACCTTTGTCTAAAGCGCACATCTAAGAAAGACAAAGGATTTAAGCTTTATGTGTCCAACTACATAAATAACTCTGAAGGTAAGTCTGTATTTGTTTTCAGTTCACCAAACTGCATCATGTAGGCTAACACAGCTAACATAGTTAACCTTGCTAAATTGTTGAGTAAACGTGTTTTGTCTGTACATTTCTGATTTAACACAAATGTTAGTTTCAAACAAGGAGGCAGGAGAAGTCAGGGCTGAGTGTTTACAGTCCATGAGGAGCAGCCAGAAGCCCCACTGTTTGAGTCAAAGGCACCTGACAGTTCAGTTTCAAACAAGGAGGCAGGAGATTTAGACCAGATTTAGAAACACAAGTTATTTTAATTTAATTATTTTAATTCAAGTTTGTGTACAAAACTTGAGTTGAAGTTAAATATCAGACAATATAAACTCTTTATATTCAACACATATCTGCTATATGGTTTTGTGAATCTCACTGTTTATAGCAGCTCTTAATAAGAGATGTTTTCTTTCACTGGACAGGACACCGTAGTGATGATGATGAGGAGGGAGCCAGCTGGTCCAGCCTGGATGTTTGTGAGCCGAGATCGGATCCAAACACTCTCCACTGATGACGAAGGACATGTGATCCATGTGGATGGTTGAACAGAAGAGCTGCTTCATCACTTACCTTTGTCTGACTGATTAATGTTTTTAAATCTCCATTAGCTGTCGAGGAAGCTGTGACTTAAAGTCAGAAGCTGTAATGCTATAAACTGTTTAAATCTTGTGCCTCATATGTTTTCTACAGTAATGTAACATCATCATCAAATTTGTTTTTAATAAACTGGCTAAAATAAACTGAACTCTAAGCCTGTCTTAAATCAACATACACATTTTTTTTGGGTGATAATAAGAAGACAAAGTCAGAATGTTTTGAACATTTTATTTTCTTACAAGTAGTAAGTAGTGTGACTGTAGTGTCAGGGTACAGTAGTCTACAGTAGGTAGATTTTTATGCATCTGCTCTTCAGGTATCGGGTCCTAATTGAGCCGAGTACTGTCAAAAAGTTGCAGTGATAATCCGCCTGACCGTGGACTGATGGACACCGTACCGGTCAGCAAGGTCCCGTTGCTTTCATCCAAGGTCAAGGTCATTTAAGAACAGGAAGAACTCAACGGGCTGCAGGATATTGGTTGACGGGGTGGTGTGGATAAATAATCAATAAATAACACTGAACAACTGGTAATAACTAATAATTCAATCTCAATGTCACTACTTGTGCAATAACCTGTCACACAACCTGTGTAATGTTGATTATGTGTAGTGTATATATATATATATATATATAACTATGTGCATGTTAGCTTGTACTGTATTACTAGTTTGAAATACTTACAGTAGTTCATTCAAATTCATCCTGCTGCATCATTACTGTATATCCAACCATGTTTACTGTCTCTCTTCAGGACTTTGTGAATATTATAATTACTTTTTCACTTTGCATGCTTTTAGTATAGTTTGATTTTTAGCAAGTCAAATCTGCTCTTCTCATCCTGAGCACTTCATTGTACTGTTAACTCTGTGTTAACCTGTATATGACAAATAAACACAACTTGAACTTGATGGGGAGTTCCTCTCATCTCATTCTTGGTGAACACCGACCATGAATGGCAGAGCAGAGCAGTCATGGGTCAGAAACACATCAGGAGGTCAGATGATGCAAACCTGAAAAAACAAAAAAGTGTTCATATTTACCTACATAACGTAAAAAACCAAACAGAGAACTCTTTATGAGAGTTATGCTTTAAAATAAATAATTACATCTCAGGAAATAAAAGTTTAATTGAAGTGAAACAGTTCTGGTTTCATATTAAAGGAAACTGCAGAGAATATTTCAGAGGTGTAACAGCCCTGAAGTTACTAGGAGTTTACAAACATATTTACAGATTAGAAAACTGTTAAAATCTGAATATTATTTTCAAAGTATGTAGTTACAAACTTTTATTAAATCACTCATCATGACTCCAACATTAAATCTACAAGTGCAGGATGTGGAGTCGAGTCATATTCATGTTTCTTACTGAGCTGCAGCTGTGTTCTCCTCCTCCTCGCTGTCCTCTCTGCTGCTTCTCCCAAAGCCCCGGTCATGGAAGGGATAATTATTCCACTGGAACAATGCAGGTACAGCTCATTTTTAACCACTGTTTGATGCTGGCTCTTGAATATTCTGAGGTTTAAAACGCCAGCTACAACCGAGTGTTAGCTTTAAGGCTAACTCGGTTAGCCACGAACTCTGGCATTAAAATATAAAAAACTAAGCGCTCTATTGTACCTGCTATTCACTGGACACAACGGCACACAACAAATCTCTCTTGTTGTACCAGTAGCTCGCAGATAATTTACCTTTTGTGTCTTTTACATGGTCTAGTTCTAGAAGCTACCGCTAACAACAACTGCTGTCGACCAGAACCGGAAGTGTAGCGTAGAGCCCAGATTTTAACGGAAGTACGTCACCACTACCCGTGGCATATACCCTATTAGCCATTTCCGTGATGATCAATAAAAAAAGAAAAAGATTTGGCGAAGAATAGCGAGTGATGCGCAAGCGAAATACAAATGTCATGTTCTTGTTTACACATTTAAATAGAGCGTGACAGTGGGCGCCGGGAGAGTACGTAGGAGAGTACGTCATTATTCAAATCAGTTTGAAGCCGCAGCACCACCACACCTTTCACAAGTTGGGATACTACCTCTGCTCGCGGATCAGGGGCGCATCAGAGGTGAGTAAAATTTACTCGCCAATCCGCCTTCGTGTTTTTTCTGAATGCTCGTTGGAGGACTGAACACGCATCAGGCCTGGACTGAACTGTGTTATGAAAGGGGCTACGGACACTTTTTGAGAGGAAGGGATTTGATTTTTTGTTTGTTTTTTGGACATTGAAAAAATACAAAACTGAAAATGTTATTATGTGGTTGGTCTTATGTGTGAAAAAAATGTGTCATTAACTGTACCAAAGGGTCTACACCTTGCAGTGTATGGTTCTTGTGTTATGGGTTAAATACTGTATGTAAAAAAAAAAGATCAATAAAAAAAAACTACTTGATTTGATTTGATTTGATGTTTATTCATTCATTTTTAAAGAACAATACAAGACAGTTTCATCAGATACAAGAATACAAGTAAGATAAAAAGAAAGGAGCAGAAAGAAGATGAAAATAAGCACGACCAAAAGAGCAATAGATAATTTCAAAAAAGATTTTAAAAAACAAAATTGGAATGGTGTGTATGTGGATGACGTAAACAAATCATATGATGAGTTTATGACTATCTTGGATACCCTGTACAAAAAAAATTGTGTGCAGAAAAATTTCACGCAAAAACGCAATATTGATCAACCATGGATGACAACTGGACTAAGGAACGCATGTAAGAAAAAGAACCATTTGTATTCCTGTTTCCTGAAAACAAGAACCCCTGAGGCGGAAATCAAATATAAAAGGTATAAAAATAAATTAACAGGAATTATAAAAAAACAGAAGAAGGAATATTATAGTAAATTGCTACATAACACACGTGGCGATATGAGAGCAACTTGGAATGTAATGAACAGTGTCTTAAACAAACACAAAAAAGAAAAGTGTATGTCTAAATGTTTTGTGAATGAAAATGATGAAATACTAAATGATAACGAAGTTGCAAATGGATTCAATGATTACTTTGTAAACGTTGGATCAAATCTTGCAAAAACAATTTCCAAAGTGGACAAGGACGTGTGTTACTTAATTAAAGGTCGTGAAAATACATTGTTTTTAAAAGGGACTGATAAAGATGAAATAATCATGATAGTTAAAAAATTCTCAGATAAAAGGTCTAGAGACTGGTGTGACATGGATATGATGGTTGTCAAGGACATAATAACTGATGTAATTGATCCGTTCACTTACATTTGTAATCTGTCTTTCACTACGGGCACATTTCCTGATAAAATGAAAGTAGCTAAGGTAGTCCCTATTTTCAAATGCGGTGATAGGGGCAACTTCAGCAATTACAGACCGATATCATTGCTCCCACAATTTTCAAAAATTCTTGAAATTTTTTTTTCAATCAGATTAGACGATTTTCTAAAAAAGTACAACATTCTAAGTGATAGTCAGTATGGGTTTCGATCACAATATTCAACATCTATGGCTTTAATGGAATTTATGGAACATATCACCACAGCTACTGACAATAAACAGCATTGTATGAGTTTATTTGTTGATTTAAGGAAGGCCTTTGACACTATTGATCACAAAATTCTCATTAATAAATTGGACAAGTATGGCGTTAGAGGACCTGCACTTAAATGGATAAGAAGCTATCTAAAAGATAGAGAACAATTTGTTCAGATAGAGGAAAACAGATCAAACTTTTGTAAAATCACATGTGGAGTCCCACAGGGTTCAATACTTGGTCCAAAATTGTTTAATTTATATGTGAATGATTTAGTGATGGTGTCCAGACGTCTAAAATGTATACTTTTTGCTGACGATACTACCTTTTTTTATTCTGGTAATGATTTAAATCAAATGTCTGAATGTTTAAATATGGAATTTGTTAAATTACAAAACTGGTTCAAATTAAACAAACTATCATTAAACTTAGATAAAACTAAATACATGTTATTTAGTAAAAAAACAAAAACTACGGGTTTCTCTCTAAAAATTGATGATTTTGAAATAACCAGAGCAAGTGAAATGAAATTCTTGGGAGTGGTGATAGATG